>QLOR01000171.1:0-16280 GCA_003313825.1 Sarcodon aspratus
CATGGTTGCCCTCACCCCTCGCTTTGCTCTTCTGGCGGTACTAGCTTCCCTTGCTGCCTTTTCCCTGGCTCCTGCAGATGCTGCAGCCGTGACTGCCCGCGGAAAGTCTTCTCATGCCGATTCTGACTCGTACTCGAGCGCCTCTGCCCACGGCGCTTCTGTTACTAGTTCGAGTAACCTCGAAAGTAATCTTGTGATTCCGCTCCCATCTCACTTGGCTAGTCAAGCTACAAGTTCTGTCCAAGACTTTGACTCTCAGAGTAGCAAGAAGAAAAGCAAGTCAGACAAGAAGAACCAGAGTAAACACAAGGAGTCGGAGAAGGTTTGTTGGTTCCTCGCGTCTAGATATAAACTCTCTGATATATACCTCAGCGATCTTATTCCTGGAGTGCTGCTATCTCCCAGCGTTCTCAAGCTCAAGACGACTTGCCTCCTCTACTTTCTCGTATTGTCCATCATAAGCCAAAGCCGATCGTCGACATCGAAGGCGAGAATGATCATATCAGATTTGGCCGTTCGCCTGAGCCACACCATCACCATCACCACCACCATCAAAGTGATCATGTCGATGAAAAAGTTATCGTGAAAGGCGATAACGATAACGTTAACATCGGTCGTTCGTCTGAACCTCGTCACCACAATCACCACCATAACGATGACGGGGACAAGGTTGTTGTCAAGGGAAACAATGACAACGTTCATGTTGGCCGCTCCCCAGAACCTCATCATCATCATCCTCATAATCACCACCATGGCAGTAACGCAGACACAGTCATTGTTAAAGGAAATAACGATAATGTCAATGTCGGCCGCTCCCCTGAACCTCATAGCCATCATCATAATCACGGCGGAGAGAAGGTTGTTATTAAAGGCAACAATGATAATGTTCATCTGGATTCCAAACGCGGTGTCGTCATCAACGACTTGCAAGGCAACGCGTCTTACGTCGTTGCTCATACTCGACGCGGTCATGCTCGTCCTCACCAAAAGGTGGTTTTGATCAAGGGTAGCAATATCAATACACGTATACCGCGGTATACGAGGCGGGACGCAGGTGTGATGGAGGGTGTTCCAGGTACTATCGACATCATGGTACGTCAAGTGATATGTTCTGCGTGACTTCTTATATTCACGACTGCTTTGTCAGAGTAATCTCGTCAATCAGGCGGTAGGGACGCGTATCGCATCTCTCGTCCTTGCGCACCCAGAAGAGAATATTGCTTCTACCACCGATGCTAATGCAATTTGGATTATGAATGCTTCGGAGAAGAACTTCACCCAAGTATATCTGGTTCCTGTTTCAATGAATGGTACCGCCTCCACTAGTAATACTACCACACCTGAAGGAGACATCCCTGTTTCACTCAAGCTGGCCGTCTTTGACCCCAACAGTGCTTCTGTCGTTCCGTACTGTGCTACCTTTGATCCAAATCCCCCAGCTCCCGCTCCTTTGACAGCTGAGCCTTGTTTTGCTGGTCAGTCAGAACCCCCTCACAAGAGTCAAGTGTTTTCTTACACGTCCGCCAACAACGCTTTACGTCCGATGTGGTACAAGGGAGAGGATGATGGTAAAGGTTCAGGTAGCGAAGAAGGCGCCTCGGCTCCGCAGGACCCCCACACACCCGAAGCTGCTGGTGCTGCTAGTATCACAAGCACCGAGAATAACGAAAACCAGCTATCAGATGGAGACTTCGGAAACTCTACTGCGCCGGCTTCTGTGGCAGATCTTGGTAATTCTACGACGAGTGATACCCCTACTCAAGGTGGACTACAAGCCCGAGCTCAGAATGTGACAATGATATTTACTCCAGCCACTGCTGAATTGCCTGCTGATCTTGGTGGTTCGAACGACGATGCTGGCGTAGTAAACCCGATCACTCCTCTGGCGTCAAATATCACTGGAAAATCGGCTACAACTTCTGGCAATGCTTTCAACTCGACTAACGATTCAACTCTATCCGGTGCTGGTTCAAGTCCAACGTCGACTGTGTCATCGGATTCTACTCAAGCAACGAAGTCCGTTGCTGAAGAATTACAGGTGATGGTTGGCGTGGCAAGAGATGAAGAGAGTTCTGGAACTGTGGTGAGGTCTGTCGACCCGCTGATGACCCCAGTCAGCACTGCCCCATACAAGTGGAGGTTCCGACGAGACAGTTCATAGATATGGACTTGATTAGCTACGAACTCTGCCCCTAATGTTGTCATCAAAGTGTCAAAGTGAAATTTGTATTGAAACGGAAATATGGGTTTCGAGTCGATGTATCATGCGATTTGATCAATATAGTAACATGAAACAAAGCAACGAAGAGGAATAGCATGGCTATCAGATTATACGCTCGCCGCTGAGGAATACAAGAAGAACTATATCATGGAACGTCATGGTGGATAAGGCACGACGACGATTTGCATATTACTTTGCGTAGCAACAGGTGGTATCAAGGTACGACCTAACGGGACGATCTCGAAAGGATATCTCAAAGACAAGACCACAGAAGTGCACAGATCTATCTTCTAAAGAAATTTCATCACAATGCTCAGATGAATGTGCAGGGTCGTATCAGTATCATCGATGATATATGATAGCCTGAGGTTGTTACCGTTTGGATAGTCTCCGGTTCCCACACAAACTCCCCGATTTCAAGATCAAGTGTTGCTGAGGTATCCTTACATATATGACGGAGAGCTGACCAAGATCAGTAGCAAGCAGATCATCCATGGGAAAACTTAGTCAGGGCGCTACTGACTCACATATGGGGAATCAGGTCTCCTCCGCGGCCGTCGTTATCCTTGGGCACTGAGTACCGAGCACTGAGGAGCGTCAAACATCAAATTTCGTCCAAGTATATGCAGCGTTTGGATCAATTTGAATAGCAGCTGGCGATTAGTACTAATTAATAGATGGGACGCGGACTGAGAGCCGCCCTCCAATACACCGCATTGGAGTTCCATCACAAGCCGCGAGGGCATTCCCACACGCAAGATAAATTTGTCATCTCGGTCTCCAGAACGCCTGAGAGTTTGTCCAGATTATGTGATACTGGCGCCTGGGTGGCGCGCCGGTGAAGAAGGGACACGTCAGAATGCCACCATGGTTGCGTGGTTTTTTTACGCTGCCGACGGACAGCTGAGCTGTGTCTTTAGGGGTCGAAGCTTCGACTAGGGCTCACTGCTCAGCTGTTCAGGCGGTCTGCCACCAGAGAGCTCTGCCGGAGTTTGAACCGCGGCAAGAAAAAGGGTGAAGGGCCATCACATGACCTCGGGCAGCTATGATTGGCTTAGCCGCGATTGGCCCAGCTATTGAATCCATTGCTGTGCTCCGTTGTAATATCTTTTGTTGATCTCTGATGTGATCCCTCACCCAATAACTTCCGTAATAATGTTCTGGGAGTGTCTCTGCCGGCCTCATATATGATGCCGCCGACCTCGGCGTTCTTCACTTTCTCCCTCTCCCTTGTCGACGATGCGCGCCACTTCAGAAGCTAGAGGCTCCTCCGTCTTGAAGTCTATGCCACCTGAGGAGGTGCAAGTAAAGCGCTCCAGAGGCGAGCTGTCTTGTGCGGAGTGCAGAAGGTGAGCCGTTTTTTTGGAATGTTATCTTATAAGATCAGTGCGTTGACACCATGCATCCAAGATGCCGTATTCGCTGCGATAGAAAGGTTCTCCTATTCCTTTTGAATCGCGGGTCCAGCTGACATGTAAATCAGGTGCCTTGTGGCTCTTGCGTGAGGCGTGGTTGTGTGTCACTCTGTCTGTATTCTTTGGATATCTTCTTGTTCTGTTTCTCACTAATAATTGCTCCAGGTCCCAATGGTATATAGCCTGCTATGATCTACGGCTCTTACTGATGTTATGCGTGTTGTGTAGGGTCTTTGCGGGCGGGACATGGTTCGCGGTTCGTGCTTGCCGATACAGAAGAGCTGCATAGTCGCATCGCCCAGATGAGCCAGCGCATCCGTCAGCTGGAAGATGCGCTTGCTGTGGCCCATGATAGTGGCGATCTCCAAAATCGACATCCTCTCCTACGCGAAGATTTGCTCGCCCTCAAATTCGGATCTGATCTCCATCAAGTCAAGGAAGAACTCGACGACGAGGTTTCATTGTCGTTTGGCACCCTCGCTCTCACAGATTCTGGAGGCTCAAAATATTTCGGTGTATCAGCGGGCGCTTTGGTTAGTTGTTTTGATTGGTTTCTTTTTTGATTGATTGTGTTGACCTGATACACTATTAGGCCGCCCTCCTGGCCGAGGAAGAACTGATTTCTACGCCGGATGCAGGTCCGCTTAATGCATGTCTCCGACAAGAACTTTCTTCTCTGCTGTGCGTTTCCGACGATGTGAAACAGACTGCGGAAGATAGGCTACATGCTCTTCGGTCATGTCTACCTTCACGTGCCCGAGCATTAGCCCTTTGCGAATTATATCTCGAAAAATGTTACTTCCAACCCGTTGAACGAGACGACTTACTTGAAGACATCCTGGTTTCAGTATATGATGGAAATAGCATGGCTTTGCGTCCACATAAGGCCGCTGTTCTTTTTATGGTTCTTGCTGTTGGCGCTCTTGCTGATCCCAGCCTGTCACCGTGCAGTCCGGAGGCTGAAACGTATTGTGTAATGGGATTACGGGCGTTAAATTTGCGATGTGTTTCTACGTCACCTGATATTGAATCCGTGATGGCTCTTTCACTTGTTGCTGCGTATCATGGTGATTCTTCGAAGGGTCGTGCACTGGAGGCAGCGTGGTCCACAATGGCTCTCACCATCAAATTAGCACAGAAAGTACGCCTCCTTCCCTAACTGTAACGACCTGATTACCTAATCAATGTTAATTTTAGATTGGCCTCCGTATGTCCATCATTTTACCTTCTCTATTGTCTGATTTTTGACTTTTTTTTCCGGATGTTGGGTTTAGACCGAGAGCCTTCGAAGTGGAATCTTGAGCCTGCCCTTGCGCAGAAGAGGCGTAGACTTTTCTGGAATCTAATGTTTGAGGATGGCAGTCGCGTACGTATCTTCTGACATTCATGGCCCTTGGTTTATAATTGACGACCAAATCGTAGTCACTTGCTCTGGGTCGGCCCCCGACTATGTCGTTATCTTGGATAGACTGTCAGATTCCTGACTCGTCAGATAGCGTTGAAGATATATGTAAGTGTATGCGAACTCTACCTCCTGTTCTCCTTGGCTAATACCAATACAGTATCCACATATAAATATCACCTCACGAAAGATATTTTCTGGCCCATGCTAGATATCCTGCAGTCTACCTCGCATACAAGCTACAATAGCATTTTAGATCTGGATAGGAAGATTCGCGATCTAAGCCTATCGGCAAATCTCCCCAGTGAACAGGAGTGCACTTCACCACCAGAGGACATGCACTGGTTCCTCAGTACACATGCCAGATATATCGGTTAGTGGCTCAAGCACCCTGTTGATGTGGATATATTTACAATACCTGTAATAGTCCTTCTCTGCATACACCGACCGTTCTTGGCTTTGGCACTGACACAAAATCCCGAGAATCCCCTGGATAGCTCGTATGCGCCATCCGTTCTGGCTACACAGACCTCAGCTTCTGCGATCATCCGCAGTACGGCTCGTCAACTAGAGAAAGACCCAGTAACATACATGAGGATCTGGAGCGTCTGGATATACCTTTTCAGTGCTGCAGTGAGTGTTCTTGTTGTTTTCACTGTCATGCCTGCTGACTTTGAATGGCTGTAAGGTTGCTGCAGGTTCGATTGTATCTCGGGCGCCTACCATGCCCTCCAGTGCCCTGAGTGACCTGGATGTTGCCCTCAACTTGTTTGAGAAGGGCGCAAATCAATCCCGGCATGCTAAAGTTATCTTGGTATGAAACCCTTCTGCACAGGATCTACTCTGAGCAGCGCTGATCGCCGTTCCCATAGCCCTTTGTTCGGCAACTAAGAGATAAGGCCCGTAGTGCCTGCGCGAAGCCACAGGCTCGAAATCAGTCACGGCACTTGTCCAGTGATGAGAACGAGAGTGACTTCTGTTTGTATCCAAGGAATGCGCAAGTATTATCAAGAAAGAACATGGACAAGTGGTCGTCACGAAGCATGAGCCACCAAGACTTGCGGGACAGTCAATCTCCCCCACAGACACCCCCGTTCTTGCCATACGCTCAGTCGGGGTATCATTCCCCGTTCGCCGAACATTACGCTAATCCGCAGAGTGGGACTGGAATGCAAGGCGTCTCTCTAGATCAACATCTGCATCATCCCGTTCGAAACGCATCGTTTGATTTCTCACCATCCAATTCATTCTCACAATCATCGACACCAATTCCACAAGGACTTGGAATGTCCGCTGATCTGTTCGGAGACGGTGCTTTATATCCGGGCGATGGAAATCAAGTCCATCCTTCAATCAGTGGTCACTGGCTATCATTTATGCAAGACAACGGTGTTGATTTTATTCATACGTGAATCACATTCTTGATCATCTAAACTATTTTTTTTGTTCTTGCTTGATATACTTTTTTATTATTATTCAAGGACGATGTAATGCAAAGCAAAAAGTGTATAAAACATTATTTAGCGTCTAGCGATGGACTTTCACCATTTTACAATAATAATTATAGGATAGATAACACCAAACTGTGCCATATTTATTACTACTGCTTTCGAGATGGGTGTTGTTAATAATCCGGAAGCAATATTATAGTAGGCCTCAGATTCACGGCGGACATAGAGCGAGTGATGCCAGCCAGATAAAGGTATAAACTGCGAAAGTAGGTCGACTCGAGCGATCTAAACGATGCTTTGACGGTAACCCTCGACTCAACTGCGACAACACGCATTCAACAATGGTGGAATCTGCCGGCCCGGCTGGTGACCAGGCTATCGTGACGAGTCCGTCACTGGCAGAACTCAATCCTGATTGTTGTCAAACCTCCGAAGTATATTGTATCATCAAACTTTAAACCGGAATCTGCACATCGACTCACAAGTGCCAGCATTCTCACTCTTGTCCTGTACTGCTCATGTGTCCTGTGCCCGAAGAATGAGGCTGCACTTCTCTCGCTGGCGGGTTCTACGTTTCGTCTTAGCGCTACTGTTGTCGTTGTCTCTTTTTGTCGCATACACCTACATTATATATCGTCCTTCCTATGCACTCTACGACGAACTAGCACGGACCGAATTCCAACAATCACACAAGTGGGCCAATCAAACACCGCGCAGATATGTTAAATTCAGGCAACTTCAAGGAGCTGGGTTCAATAATCAGGTACGCTTGCGATCTTTGTTCTTATTGGCTGCCGTCGGATTAACTTGGTTTGTTATTGTCTACTGCCGTGGTCTAGGCGCAGGAGGTTCTGTTGTTCCACCATTTGGCATTGTCGAGTTCCCGGACATATGTTTATCAGCCGCTGGTATGGCGTGCGCGAGGAGAACACTCATTGGTCCCTCTGTCGGCATTCTTACAGGGCCCGACCCGGGATGCAGCGATCAGCGACGCCATCTTCGACTACGTTTGTCCCCCAGGTGTAACCGAGCATGTGAGGATTGATGACGGAGTCAGCTCGGATCTCGACCTCTGGAGATACGCGATGAATACTCTCAGTGGTCACCCAGCAAAGTGTATCGTCGTTGATGACTGGATTCTGAATTGGAAGTGAGTGAGCATGATGCGCGCAGCGAACCTTCTTCTATTGTATCACACTTGTACTGAACCGTGTGATGATGATGGATGTTTTTTTTTTGACAGTTATCTCGCATCCTCGGCTATTCACTCAATATGGCCTTCTTTCAAAGATTATCTTGCAAAGCGTTTCAGATGGTCCGAGCGCGTCATGGTTATCACACGGAGAGCTCAATCCCGGTTTCGTTTGCGTTCTGGGCCCCGGTATAACGATGGAAATGCGTATATGGCGCTTCACTTCCGACGTGGTATGCTAATCCCGTGCCTTTTCCCAGTGGCGTAACTTGACGTACAATGGTTATCTAGGCGATTTTGAAGAACACTGCCACTCCCTTGCGAGAGACAAAGTGGGCTTCACGACCTGGGCGACTCTCCCCTTGGTTACGAATTCAGTATTCCCACCAGCCTTGGACTCGTTGAACGGAACATCAACTATGGAGCATTGTTACCCGGACATCTCTCGCATAGTTGCCGTAATTGACATGTACGCTCGTGCTAGACCTCACTTGCGTCAACTGCATGTTCTACATGACGGATCCTGGGACCATCCTCTCGTATATTACCAACAATACCGGCTAGAAGCAGCTCTGAAGAGCTCCGGACGCGGTTGGCCAGGTGGTCCGATGAAACAGATTACACACTCTAGCATGCTGCCTATCAAGTTGGGCGAAGCCGACTTTGCTGTTGCTGTTGATGTCGAATTGGCGAGGAATGCTGAGGTCTTTATCGGGAATGGGTTCTCGAGTCTTAGCTCCCAGGTTCTAGCGTTAAGGCTTGGAGCCGATGACGGTAGCGGGGAGGATATTACTCTTCTATAGAAGAGTCAAGTGTGCTTGTCTTTTACCATTCCCGGTTCGCTACGGTATATGTAGTTAGCCCCATCGGGTCGAACCCATTATGACTAATGGGTTTATCACGATAAGGCCTTTGCGACACCGTAAACAGGTGGATAGCTTTCTGATTGTGACCTAAACTTGCAGTTATCGCCGAGTCGGATTTCTTTAAGAAGGTTCTCATATAGTGGTGAGCCATATGATACACTATGTTGAATACAAAAGAGAATATGAAATAATGATAAACGGGTGTGAATATTCTATATATAATAAGATAATAAGTAAGGAGAGTAAAGGACGAGAGCGATGTAGCTCAGCGAATTAGCATGAAGTGGATGGCCTTATATAATATATAATATATTGGGAAGTGGGGTATAACAGTTAACTAATGTCCGGGGGAGCGCGGCGAGATGCGAGATAAGACAAAGCCTAAATGATGGAAGGAGCGACAATTGAAGGAACGTGATATAACGTGATATAAATCGGGAGCTGTAACAGCGTCAGTCGTAGAGACAAAAGGATCGCATAGAATCACAATCGTAGCAAAGGATGAAGTTGTGTGTTGAATCCAACAAGTTGGTATCGGTATAGTGCGGCCAAGTAACGAGAGAGAGAGAGAGAAAGATTGAGAGAAAACGACGACACGAGCATTTTCAATCAGCGATTCGCAAAACGTCTCCCTCAAAGACAAACCGTCCGTTCTTGAACAGCGGATTGGCGGCGGCGGCGTGTGCGACTTCTATAGTGTCGAACTCCTCGTACTTGTCCGGTGGCAACGTCGAGTTCAGGTACGTCACAAGTAGGGCGATCGTCATTTCGTCCTTGCGGGAATAGGTGGTCCTGAACAGGTACTCAACGGATTGGCAGATGAAGGCCGTGCTTAAAGTTTGGTAGCGATGTTAGTATCATGTGGGATGTGGTAGCCGACCGACCGTCGTGTGGTGACGATCGGTTTGACTTACCGGCCGGTCGTGGATTCCAGATCCACAGAATCCCCATCATCGACGCTGGCGCTGTCGTCGCTGCCCTCTTCGTCCATGCTTGTATCGTCGTCGACATGCTCAAGTTTTACGCGCTTGGCCTTAGGGTATTCATGTCCAGACTTGTTGTCTTCTTGTTTAGGTACTGGACTTGTCCGTTCAGAACTTGGAACAGGACTCCCTGTAGCACTTTCGACTTCGTTCTCCGCCATTTTCTCACTTGGGAGAAGAGAAATCGAAGTTAGAGTAGTCCGCAGTACATAACGACTAGTTGACTTACTGTCTACGGACACATTTCGACTTGTGCTGTGACCAAGGATATGAACAATATGGTAGATCCTTTCTCAGGTGGATCCACTTCTGGCACAACACACAGAACACGCGAAGTGGTTCAACTTGACCTATGAGCGGGTCCTTCTGAAGTGTAGCGGCTCTCTGTTCCGCGTTCCTCCGGCGGACATCGTTTAGGTTAGTTGATGGGGTCAGCGAGGTCGCTGACGAAGAAGATTCTGGCACACATGGTACGTTCGGAGGAGAAACATATGCCAATTGCCCTTTAGACGACGGAGGTACTCGGTCAAGGCCTGACCTGAGTTTGGAAGGCCCAAAGAGGTAAGTATTTGGACAGCTGAGCACATGGAAAGACGGGCACCTTGGACTCTCCACCTTTACCGGTTCAGGACAGCGAGAACCGCTTCTAGAACATGCGGATTTGTGCTGATTCCATTGGATAATGGCCTGACGGTGATCATCAACTTTAACGATGATCCAGGACTCGCAGACGTTGCACAACACCCTGTTGTCCTCATATTCACGAACGTCGGGATCGTTGGCGAACACTTTTCTCCGTTGTTCAGGTCCAACATTGCCCTGGGTACTGTAAGCAAAACAAGATGAGGCAATCAGGAATACGTAATCGGCGGCCAGGCAGAGCTCACGACTTCTTTGCTAAGCAACTCTTCCTGTGAGCTTCCCAAGGAATGGAACAGTAGCTTGAGTTACTCCGGAGTCTTATCCATTTGTTGCAGCTGCCGCAGAGCACTCTGTAAGCCTCAAATTGGGCGACATGAGGATCTGTCCTGAAAAAGTCAATTCGTTGTTCTTCGGACCGCTTCGGCCTTCGCTTCTTGCGATTGGAAGGCGGCCCACTCTGCTGTAATGCGAGAGCAACTGTAACGGCTGTCGTTTCGGGTGTCATGACTGACGAATCTTGAATGACGGGTATTTTAGTCGTAGCGGCGCTGCTGTGAAAGAGGTTGATCAGTACAATGACATATCAGTGATTTCATGGTACTCGTAGACGTGCGATGTGGACGAGAAAAAAGTGAGCACGAACAAGTGATAATACGTGCTTCAGAAGAGTTAGGATAGACGACTGACCAAGAGGAACGGTGCTCGTTCCACTTTGCGACACTAAATACGCCAGTTTGTTCATGTCGTATCGAGACGCCCTCTCCGCATACCTCACAGATAACGCGGCCAGCTTCGTATTCGTTCTCTGGTTTCTGGAGCCCCTCCTCAGGGTTATCATCTACGCTCTGCTCCTCGGCTGATCCCGAGGGGCGAGCTTGCTTTGAAGTGGGGCTGGCGCAAGTGGAAGGGTTGTTTACTTCTTCATCTTCATCTAATTCATCTCGCTCGTCGTCGTCTGAGAAATAGCTTGTTAATGAAGCTCGTTGCTGGTCATCCCGTGACTTTCGTTTTTGTGGACTGGAAGAGTGGAGAGAGCTTAGACCGACGGGTTCTGCGGTCGGGAATTATCGAGACCTTGCTTACATTATTATTGTTCTCCTATCCGGCTGGCTTTGCATCCTGAGTAAGCACAGAGATATAGAGAAAGGAGGGAGAGGATAAATTAGAATAGAAAGGGGAAAACAGAAGAAAGGGTTAGGGGATAAAAGGCTCACAGATTGATCAGTGGATGTGTCATGATGGACAGAGTGAGACGGGAGGCATATGTTATGGGCTTACTATAGTATGTTGGGGAAACGTTTGAGGGGAGATCACAGGTATGATTGAAGGCCCGCGAGTTTGGATGCATGATTGAAGGAATGTAATAATGTAACCAACAGGTTGCTTGACTACCACCAACACACGAAGCCCGCGAATCTATGTCATGGAAGTTCTTCTCAATACATAAGTTGACCTCGAGTATTCAATAAAGGAAACTTGTCAACCGAAGTCTCTCCGACCTCTCTCCACTAAGCCCTAAACCGTCCCGAATCCTCCTTCGTGCAGGAACTCTTTGGTCCTCACCACTATGTTGTCCAGCCCATCAAGCCATTTCGCCAGTGCTGCATCGAGATCCTCCTGCGAGCCACCTTGGGATATACGTTTGTAGAACTCGACTCGATTTGGTACGGCGTTCATCGCCACCTGATCAACGGAACTTGTAGTTCAGACTGACTACCTAAAAGCAAGCAAAGACTCCGGCCCGGAGCCTGACATACCGTG
Source organism: Sarcodon aspratus (assembly GCA_003313825.1). NCBI lineage: Eukaryota > Fungi > Basidiomycota > Agaricomycetes > Thelephorales > Thelephoraceae > Sarcodon > Sarcodon aspratus. The sequence goes on from QLOR01000171.1 coordinate 11,934, forward strand.
ACAGCAGACTGAATAAGCCATCCATGATGATGTTTTAGGGTAAGATCATAGGAACGCTTGAAGCAAGCTCTCAGCTCAGAAGACTTGTCTTGTTGCATGATAATTAGCGCCTGGCAAGTGAACATCAATCCACTACGAATTTTGCCGGTCATCAAAACACAAGAAAGGTTGTCAAGATGTTGGCATACATACCGTATCAGTCGGACAAGACAGGCAGTGCTTTGTCGAGTGCCTTCCTGGGCTTCATTGACGACCAGCATCTCGAGAGTTACCGAGCTGTGTTGATGAGTATGATGGCGAAAACGGATGCCCTGTTTAGTGATGAAGTAATGAATGAGAATTAGATATCGTTGTGATGGGTGGCGACATGACACACGGAAATGTTACCCCTCAGATCCTTCTCAAGAAAAGTGAAAATTCCAACCCCCAACAAGTCTGTTTGTTTCGATGATCAGGGCGATTTATGTCTGGGATATATACAGACATACGGAGCAAGTTTACAAGACCGTCTGAGGCTTCCAAAAAGGATGCTGTGTCCACACCATCAGGAGTAACAGGCACATCGGCGAAGGACTAATGCACCTAATTCAGAGGCGAGAAAGGGCAACGAAAAACAAGCCGACCTTGACGGTCTCAAAATACGGCGCCATTGTAGGAAAGGTCAAAGACCGTGCTGTAACATGGTGGCACCGCTGCACAGTCCAACAAGATGCGAACTCTCAAGTTTCCCACGTAAATTAAATAAACAGAGCGCTTTACAAACTGAGCACAAAGGAAATATCTACATGGCCAGGCAACGTTACCGGTGTTGGCATAAGGCTGAAAGGCTCTACATAGAGAAATGCAAAGACCAAGTGAAGACGATATGCTTTTCAAATCCGCGCGACCAATAGAGGCAAATCGGAATTCTCTCCCGGTTCTCAGCGTGCGTACTACGTAGCACTGGAAACTGGTTGTGAGGTACCCTGACTCAGATCAGCTTGAACTTGAAAATCAAAAGTAGAACTCCTGGGCTTGACAACCTAGCTCACCTCAGGAGAGAAGCCAAAACAAAGCCGTCTATCGTTTCCCTGGATTTGGCATTGGAGAACCGACGGAGCCAATTCTCCGTTGCAGCCAAGCACTGGGTCAACTTGGAGGCCGGGCGTTCCAGTGAGCGCTGTTCAAGCACAGTACATAATTGAAGCGATATCGTTGAGGACTTTCCTATTTTGGCAGTGCGCCACTTGTACCTGGTATACTTGACGATCTGTTAGCTTGGTAGTCGCTGGTTTGCTGGTCGGCCTAGCGCCTTATCTCTTGCTGGATCCGCCCATGGCTCGCGTTTATTCAGACGTGAACGCTCTTTCAGGCCCAGCGTGGTACGATTATGGTCTGTATTCACCATGTTGAGCAAAGTTTCTGCACACTAATTTTTTCCTCTTATGCGAAAACAGAACGTCTAGAGATTCAATGGAATGTGCCAGATAGGTACGAGATCATTCGTAGGGTTGGCGGTGGGAAATACTCAGAGGTGCGTCTATCCATCCCGCTCAGCGTCGTCCATCTTATGTAACATGTCAAATAGGTTTTTGAAGGGAGAGATATTCTGAATGACGAGACCTGCATCATCAAGATACTCAAGCCCGTCTCCGAAAAGAAAATCAAGCGAGAGGTATAAATGCTTTTAGACCAAACACCCATGCATTATGGCGCTCAGCCCTGTTCTCCAAGGTCAAAGTATTGCGAAACATCACCGGTGGTCCTAACATAGTCGCTCTACTCGATGTCGTCCGCGACCCTTCACGGCAGTATCATAGTCTCATCATGGAGTACGTCGATAACGTCGAATGGAAACAACTCCTGCACACGTTAACGGAGTTTGATGTCAAATACTACATGTTCCAATTATTGAAGGTTAGCGAGCGCTTTTGACGGAGAAATAACGCTCTCATTGTAACAATACTGCACAGGCTTTGGATTTTGTTCACTCCCGAGGTATCATTCACCGTGATGTGAAACCAGGAAATGTCATGATCGACCCTGCAAAGCGTCAGGTTGGTTTGTACACACGCATCCGTGACGCCATTTTTATACTGACAGTCTTACAATAGTTACGCTTGATCGACTGGGGCCTGGCCGAATTCTTTCATCCAGGAACAGACTATCATATACGAGTTGGTAGCAGATATTACAAGGGTCCCGAATTGTTGGTAGGGTACAAGCGGTATGACTATAGTCTTGATATGTGGAGTGTAGGGTGTATGCTGGCGTCTATGGTGCGCTCATCTTGTTTGAGTTTCAAGTGGCACGGTCATTTTTATCCCCAACGCCATAGATTTTCCGCAAGGAGCATTTCTTTCGGGGAACAGATAATCCGGATCAACTTTTGAAAATTCTCAAAGTGTTAGGAACGGATGAGTTTGACAAGTATATGGAGACGTACGATATTGAAATGGAGACAGATTCAGACGCTCTGCTTCGGAGGTATGTTTCGTCTGTCACACTTCTCTTTTCGGTCTTAGACCCTCCGTCTCATTCCAAAGCTACCCTAAACAACCATGGCAACGATTTGTAACGGCGGAAAACTCGCAATTTGCATCCCCTGATGCCTTGGATTTACTGGAGAAACTATTACGATACAATCATCAAGAACGGCTGACAGCGAAGGAGGCTCAAGCTCATACCTATTTCAGTGAGAGCCTCGTCATTTCCTCTCAATTGACCGGTGTGGTGCTCATCATGAAAAAATATCTAGATGCTGTGAGATTAGAAGCAACATCTGCTCCTGGGGAGTGTGTCAGCGACTCGGGTTTCTATTCTACTTGATATGGGCGTCATCGACTCGGACGATTACGGTTACGTGTGAGGATATTTGTATATGGTGCGCCACCATACAGGTTGCCTAGGATTGACTTATCCAAACGAACGATACTGGCAAAGTAGTGTATTCATTTGTTTACACTAAGAAATCGTACAAGCAACGAGGCAGAAGAGGTTCGAGAAAAGACCTTAAGTATTTAAGTAGATAAACTTCTGATTTTTATTTGCTTGAAATCATGCATCACTTTACCATGCACGATGACCGCCGTCGACAATAATGCTTCAAAACAGATCAATTAGCAGCCTTGCTACTAGTGTGATGGAATATGACGAGCTTACTCGCTGCCCGTGCAGAAGGTCGACGTGTCAGAAGCTAACCATAAGGTGACGCCCCGGAGCTCGTGTGGCATCCCAAGTCTGCCTACAATTAGATTGTTAAAACACCTTGTGGCAAACATATATATCAATGATGATTGTTGTCGATCACGGACCTAACGGATTGTTCGAAGCCCATCTAGCGTGTAATTCTGGTTGCGGTTTGAGAAACGCCTCAGTCATCCTTTAAACCAAACGAATATGCGCGTGCGCCGCGCTCAAGTCAACGATCAAAAAGCCTTCTGAGGGGGCGTGGGACTTCGCAGTCTCATCTTTTTGAAACTTACTTGGTTAATATGTATCCTGGACTGATCGAGTTGACGCGGATTTTGTGACGACCGAGCTCTACCGCCAAGCTGCGGGCCATTTGGACGACGGCGGCTTTGCTGGTGTTGTAGGCAGTCCAGTGTTGGCCCTGATTGATGAGGCGTGTTTCAGAATGGGGGGACTATGAAAGGACATATTGCATATATGATAAAATTAGTTCACCTGGTTGGCGATGCTTCCGCTCATAGAAGCAATCAAAATAATACTTCCTGATATGCCAAGACGGACCATTTGGCGGCCAGCGGCTTGAGCTGTATGGAGGACGCCATTAACGTTGATATCTATGATCTATCAGATCCGCCATCAATCAGCGTGCAAACAAGCAAAGCCCACAGAGTGGGAACCTTTTGGAAATCCGCAGCTGGATAGTCCAGAGCCTCAGCACCGGCCAAGATTCCTGCTGCCGCGATGCATATATCGATCCTCCCTTCCCTTTGAGCGATCATCTCTACGACATCCCACGTGCGCTTCTGGTCCGTAACATCGATAGATACGTATTCCAGTCTTGCAGGCTGGACGTTTGTCTCGGCGCTGAAGATGTGACCCAATTCCAGACCAGGGAAGCTGGCGACGTATGTCTGGACTTTGAGCCATTCCTCGTTAGGGGATGGGGGCAAATCGAGGCAGTAGACTATAGCCCCTGCTTCTGCGAGAGCGACAGCTTGCTCGAGTCCGATACCGCGATGTCCCCCTGTGACAACTGCTACACGGCATACAAGAGCAAAATCTGCAAAGATGGTACGACGAGGCTCATCCCCGGACAATGCTGCTGCGACGCCGATGGGATGAGTTGTAGAACTCATTTTTATCTTCTACACTGGTCGAGTCGACGATGGTTGTGTA
>QLOR01000182.1:0-14427 GCA_003313825.1 Sarcodon aspratus
CAGTAAGGCGTGTATAGGGTGCGATGGGCGGTGATTCCGGTCGCAACGAGGTGGGCATCTCTACACCGGGCTTGAGATTTGTGAGGCCTGAGCCCACTAAAGCCAAGCCCAAGCCTGGGCTTTCAGGCCAAGCCCGGCCCGAACATCACTATATATGTAATGCTCTGACTCAAATATCTAAGTAATAGGATAATCCTAGACTCCCCTATAGTGTATATATTCGCGTTTTTGACCAACCTATGGCATATTTTGACTGTAGCACATTATATGCCTCTTTCTATACACTGATATTACTTTAATTATGCTCCTACATGCTTATACTAATGTTCCCAATCATAATCTGGACATTAGCATTGATAACTCAAGACATGGGTACAGCCTGCATCAGCAAAACAGGCAGCTCCAGGATACTATGAGCAATTATGGGCTGCTATGTGGTGCTCCATAGCAGCCCATAGATGCTCATAGCATCATATAGGTTCATCCCAACTATGGAGTGCTATGGAGCACTCCATAGTCTTTGACTGTTTTGCTGATGTGTATGAGTTATATACTGGAATGCAACATCTCAGACATGTCTCCACATTATTAATCCTAGTGTCAAGGTAACAATTGGAAAGGTCAGCATTGGTATATAGAAGTACAAAGATAACATTTGCAACATGTAGAACAATGTATAGTGTTGCACAGCTCAAATCTGCTGTAGCATGGTCAAAGATGCAAATATACATGGAATAGCACAGACTAGAATTGTCCTCTTGCTTATATATTTGGGTCAAAGCATCACATATACATGTAGAACATGCTTGTGAAGACCGATCTCTAATATGTTGAATGGATCTCTCAATATGTGCTTATCTGTTGTATGTGATTCCGCTTTGCCACAGTTGAACATTTCCCAATCAGGAAATGTTCAACATCAAAAAAGCATACACATTGCCCTTTTTCTTACCTCTCAGACCTCCAGTCACTTTATAAACCTTGGAATATCATCTATACCATTGTATTCTTCCATTATCTATAGTAAAATTAGGAAAACAACAAAAGTATTATTCTACCATATTTTCGCTTTTCTGGAAGATTGCAACCAGTTGGGATGCTTATCAGGTGCCTAAATTTCTTTAAGAAGACTATAGCTTGAAGATTACCACAGTGGTTTGAAGGGAAATGCTAAATATACATTTGTATCCTGTTATTTTCGATGTAAAGGGTACAAATATTGATCTAGCATGATGGGTATTTGTTGGATGGCCTTGGCTCCTAAGTGGGCTTAGAGAGGGCACCAGTGCGATCAATATTGATTATCTACACATCAAAATCCGACCGGTGGATCAGGTGCTAGATCAATTTTGATCCCCTATGATGTGCTTTTTGCGATTTTCAATTTTGATGCAAAATGCTCAATCTTCTCTGTAAAATAGGCATAAATCAAATAAGAATTCGTAATGTAATTAGATTTGAAATATACCCACTGGCTGTAATGTTATTTTGCAATCAATCTGGGGAGGTAGGGGGATGTGATTGTCTATTTGTGGTTGTTTTCCTTTGGACTTTTGACCAAATCATAGTACATATAATCACATTTATTACTATATATACAAATACCCTATATATGTGCCCAGTATTGAGAACGTCTGAACGACTGGGAAAATTGTTCATGAACTTGTGACCAGTTCCTGGGTCGTTGTTAAGATGTTTATATTTACAAACCAACCAACTCTACGTACACAATCATGTAAAATACAATAAAAAACAATGCATTGCGGCGAAGACTGGCCCAGTTGCTGAGCATGTGTATTACCTTACTTGGATGTTGCCACGTTGTGCTGCGCCATGACTCTTGTCGCCTTTGTCAGTAATTATAAGTAATAGATGCAACTCAAGTTGACGCTTTGCTATGGCTCTGGAACGATTGCTCGCTATTCTAGCTACTGTACCAGAACTTGCTTCAACATGGGAACTGGATGTCATTATCAAGTACCTCGCGCTTAGTGTTGCCATGGCTCGGCTAAATGTCCGAGCCACCGGTCTGTAGAAAATCGCATAAATCAGATAAAATCATGAAAATATTTATAGCATGGTTTCTAATTATAAATCGGCCCTCTAAATATTTTAATGATTTTACGTAATTTATTCGATTTTCTACAGACCGGTGGCTCGGACATTTAGCCGAGCCGTGGCAACACTACTCGCGCTAGCCCAATACATCAAACGTGTGCCTAGAACAGACAGCAAGAGCATCTAGACGTGATCCACAAGCAGTACAAATTTGTTGTGTATATTGAATATCAGGCTCCCCATTCGATAACAGGAGAACTTGACCAGGGAGTGGTTCCATGCGCATTTCTGGGAGGTATTACAGTATACTATGTGCTTTCAACTGGATTTCACATTTGCTCTTAAGTACTACAGTAGATATAGAGTCAAAGCAATACCTCAGGCTACTACTAGTAGAATAACAAGGCTGGAAGATTGAGCTACCATGCTTTGTGCATGGTACTATTGACCAAGTGCGAGGCTGGCAGTGGCCGCGTCGGATTGCCATGCGTGCACAGACATGTCGAGATCCTAGGATTACATGATGCTTAGCAATGCCACATGTGGTTCATGAACGATGTTCATGAACTGTGACTCCCAGTCGTCCAGACTTTCTGCCAGTATTGAGCAATTGAGGCCACAATTTGTGTGCTGGCAGAAGGTATTACCATATTAGGAAGGTGGAAGTGGCTGGAATGCATACATGTGCATTGTGCCACACCTTCCTAATTAGGAAGTCGAAAATGCGTGCATTGAGCCAAATACCAAATTAGGAGAGCATGGCTATAACCCCCATATTAGGGTCCTGAATACTAGTAAGTTTTACATTTGTAAGCAACCATTTCTCCTTATTTGGCAAACATTATAATTCATTGTATTATAATCCATCTCTGAACCCCTACATTTCATCTTATTAGACAAACATTATAATTCATTGTGTTATAATCCATCTCCCAACCCATACACCTTTCCTTATTAGGCAAACATTATAATTCATTGTATTATAATCCATCTCCCAACCCCTACATATTTCCTTATTTGGCAAACATTATAATTCATTGTATTATAATCCATCTCCCAACCCATACACATTTCCTTATTTGGCAAACATTATAATTCATTGTGTTATAATCCATCTCCCAACCCATACATCTTTCCTTATTAGGCAAACATTATAATTCATTGCATTCACTGCGGGCAATAGAGAATTTATGCCTGCCGTAAATGTGTTTTATATTCTGATCATGTGTACTAACTTATCAAGATATACGTCTATCTATTATTCTAAGAAAATTAGAAAACTTCCAAATTATATAATAAACATTGATTCCAGTAAGAAATAAGAAATATTGCATTGAATGAAAATCTTAAGTAGATTTTGATGTATATTTGAAATTCTGTCAATAAGATTATTTTGCCCCAGGGCCAAGACCAACATATACTCAAGATTCCATCTATGGATATGTGTCAAAATTTACTTAAGATTTTTGTCCAATACAATATTTCAGATTTCTTACTGGAATCAATGTTTATTATATAATTTGAAAGTTTTCTAATTTTCTTAGAATAATAGATAGACGTATATCTTGATAAGTTAGTACATATGATCAGAATATAAAAGGCATTTACAGCAGGCATAAATTCTCTATTGCCCGCGGTGATTATAATCCATCTCCCAACCCCTACATCTTTCCTTATTAGGCAAACATTATAATTCATTGCATTATAATCTATCTCTCACTCTCCTTATTAGGCAAACATTATAATCTATTACATTATAATCCTGTCATGACTCTTTATTAGACAAACATTATAATCTATGTAATCTAGTGCATCCTTATAGTATTGTGGTGCTCTCATTGTAACTACAGTCAAAGATTATAAAAATGTTACAAGGACACCTGAAACAGGAACATCGTTGCGCAACATGACTGGAACGAAATGGAGCCACTGGCATGCAGGGTTCACAATTGTCCCTATTCTTTTTGTTGTCAGAAAATCTGCAAACTGGGTCTTCCTGAAATTTTCAACCCATGTAGGGTGAACGCTGGTAGTGTTGCCACGGCTCGGCTGAAAACCAGCTGAGCCGAAGAGCCGAGCCGGTTTTGAGCCGAGCCGAGCCGGTTGGCAATTAGCGGCTAATTAGGAAACGGCTTCCATATTTAGCCATAAATAAGCGGCTTGAGCCGGCTCAAGCCGGTTCAAGCAACCATATTTTCAAAAGTGACAAGTCTTGCTAGTGTTGCCACAGCTTGGCTGAAAACCAGCTGAGCTGATGAGCCGAGCCCTGATTGATTTTCGAGCATTCTTACTGACCTAATCTTTTGTTATTTTACATACTTTGTTTTTATGGCGTTTTTGATGCCGAACATGTCGCATCTGCTTGTCCAAACCACCTGCGGCCTAGCAAGTGGCCTACCATCTACCTTACTGATAGACTTGAGATCATTGTTGCATTCGACGGAAGTCAATCTGTTCTTGCCACTGACGACAGTGACGGGGCCTTTGATATCGTTAAGCGTTTGTTTTGTGTACCGCCTAATTAAACTTTTGAGCAGAATAGTTTTCCCAACACCTGGAGGACTGACAATAGTGACGATGACTCCCTTCTTCATCATCATCATTGTTAGGAATCTAAGGACTAGACGAAGATATCTTATTCCTCAGGAATATTATATCTTATGGCCAGATTATGAGAGTAGAGAGAGAAACCAATTCGAAGTTAAGGGGAAATTATTGAATACATGAGGTCTTTATATACTGTTGAGAACTGCTGACTCATTAACTGTGTCATGTGAGAAAGCTTAGTAAAATAGAAGGTCATGGAATCCGATAGAAACGGAGAGAAGCAGACTGTGAGAGAATCCGCAACAGAGATATCCCTACTTCGGCATATCGGCCGGCTTCTCGGTAACTCGGCAAGATAAGATAAGATAAAGAAAAGGGAAAAAGAAAAGAAAAGAAAAGAAAAGAAAAGAAAGAAAGGAAAAAGGGAGTCTAACATTATCCCCTCTTCAAGATTTTCGTCCCGAAAATCAGGGATGAGTAGATTTCCAGGCGATAAGTAATTCTTGAGCTCCAGAGAGATTCGCTGTAGGCTCCCAACTATTCTCAGAATGTGGATATCCTTTCCATTTGACGAGATAACGGAATCCTCGTCCTGATCGTTTAGAATCAAGGATTGATTCAACTTCATAGACTGGATGTCCTTCGTCATCAATGTCAGGGGGAGGGCGAGGTAATGCTTGATTCGGGAAGGATGGTGGAGTGTAAGGAGTGAGGAGTGTTTCATGAAAAGTGGGATGATGTCGCCATTGAGGGGGGAGGTCTAATTTATAGGCTGCTTCTCCGACTTTCTCGATTATAGAGAAGGGACCAAGACGTTTATGATCAAGTTTTTTCATAGGTCGAAGAGTCTTGATATTAGTAGCTTCTAGCCAGACTTTATCTCCTAGGACGAAGGAAATAGGATCCTTGACGTGGGAGTCATAACGTTTCTTCATCGCATCCTTTGCCTTCTGGAGGGAGGTTGTTGCGAGAGCTTGAATGGATTTCATTCGATCAACGAATTGTTGAACAGATTCGATGGAAGAAGACATAGGACCATCGGGGAGAGTGGAAGGATGGAATCCATAATTAAGGAAGAAAGGAGTGAAGCCGGTAGCGGAATGAACGTGGTTGTTGTAGGTGAATTCTGCTAATGGTAACCATTCATCCCAATTGTCTTGAGTTTCGTTGACAAATGCTCTGAGATAGACTTCGATTTCTCGATTAATACGTTCCGTTTGTCCGTCTGTTTGAGGATGAAAAGCGGTGGACGCATTGCCTTGGATTCCTAATAGACGATAAAAATCTTTTGCAAATTTTGAAACGTATTGTGGTCCACGATCGCTAAAGAGTTTTTCAAATAACCCGTGATTTTTGAAAATATGATCACGATAGATCTTCGCTTGTCCTAGTGAGGATAAGGACGTGGTAATAGGAATAGCGTATATTCGTTTGCTTTTCATACAGACAATGACATTGATCGCATTATTACCGTTGGCCGTATCAGGAAGGGGTCCGATTATGTCTGTCGAGACAAATTGCCAGTTACGTTCCGGAATTGGATTCGGATGTAAGGAAGTTGTTTTGGCTTGAGTTCTTGGTTTATCCTGTTGACAGATCGTACAACCCGAGACGTATTCTTTTATATCCTTTTTTACTGTAGGCCACCAGAATGTTTGACTAAGGGCTGCATGCGTTCAATTAACTCCTGGATGTCCTGCTAAAGCGTGATCATGAAAGTGGAACATGACTTGTGCTTTAAGATCCTTGTTGTCTGGAATGACTAGTTTCCCATGCCATTATGTTAGGTTATCGATTGTGGAGAACGTAGGATCTAGTGTAACATTGAGAGGTATCTTGTCTTCATATGCCTTTTTGATCTGATCCATGAGTGTGGGTTCTTCATCTCGTAGTGATCGGAAGATGGAAGGTGGAAGTACAATAATGTCTTTATTGTCATCGTCAGGGATTTGATACTGTGGTAGACGAGATAACGCATCTGCTCGTCTATTGTGTTCTCCGGCAATATGGTGTAGTGTGAAATCGTAGTCGGCCATTTCAGTAACCCATCGTGCTTGTCTCCGATTGAGTTTTTGTGGTGATCTCCAGTATAAAAGGTTTTGATGATCTGTCCAAACCTCGAAAGGTTCTAGGGTTCCTATAAGGTATTGTCTCCAATGATGTACTGCAGAAACAATAGCACACATCTCTCTGTTTGCTGTGTCGTAATTTCGTTGGGCTGGGGAAAATGCTTGAGACTAGAATGCGACAGTTTTTGCTTCTTTATCGTGATATTGAGTCAGAATTGCTCCCATCGCTTGTTGAGAGGCATCAACTTCGATTCGCCATTTGCCATCAGATTGGGGCATGGTGAGAACTGGTTCTTCTGTGAAGCGTCTTTTTAGTTCGTCAAAGATAATTTGTTCTTTTGTTGTCCAACACCATTCCTTTTTTCCTGTGAGTTCCGTTAGAGGTCTGACTAGTCCACTATAGTCTCTGATGAATTTGTGATAGTAATTAGCAAAACCTAAGAATGATTGAAGTTCTTTCTTTTTTGAAGGTGTTTGCCAATCTTTCAGTGCAGAAACCTTTCCTGGATCCATTTTTAGAGTACCATAAGAGATGATATGTCCTAAGTATTCGACTTCTGTTTTGATCCAATCGCATTTCTCTGGTTTGAGATAAAGATGATGCTTGGTAAGGAGTGTTAATACTTCTTTCGTGATTAGGATATTTTCTTCTGTGGTTTCGGTGAAGATTAGAATGTCATCGATGTAGACCATTATCTTTCCTTTCATGATTAGATTGTGAAAGATATTGTTCATCATAGTCATGAAGGTTGCTGGGGAGTTTGTGAGACCAAAAAACATGACTAAGGGTTCGAATAGTCCGCGATTTGTTCGAAAGGCCGCTTTCCATTCGTCTCCTTCTCGAATTCGGACATTGTTGTAGCCCCAACGGATGTCTAATTTAGTGAAGTACTTCGCATGTTTGAGTTTATCGAGTAAGTCATGAGTGAGTGGGAGAGGGTATTTGTTCTTGATTGTGATTTCGTTCAATTTTCGGTAGTCTTGTACTGGTCTTAGTCTTCCGTCTTTCTTTTTAATAAAAAAGAAAGGAGATGCCATGGGTGACTGTGATGGTCGTATTTTTCCTCCTTTCAAGTTCTCCTCTAAGAAGGCGTCTAGTTCGGATTGCTCGCCCATAGCAAGTGGATAGACTTTACAGTCTTTTGGTTCAGCATCCGGGATAAGATCAATTGCGTGGTCCCATTTCCGACGATCTGGAAGTGTATCGAAGGAATCCTTGGTGAAGACTGAGGCAAAGGAATGAAAGACTGAAGGTACAGAATCCTGCCAGGTAGTAAAGGATTTTTTTGCCTCTCAAGCGATAGCGACCGTCTGAGAGATGGTTTCATGGGCACAAAGTATAGAGAAGTGTTGACAACGGTCAAATTTAACTTCCTTGGTACGCCAGTTAACAAGGGGGTTATGTTCAAAAATCCAGTTGTGTCCAAGAAATATGGGATAACCATGTAGTCGTGTTACTGAGAAGGTGATTCGTTCGCGGTGAGCACCAATCATCATAAGGAGGTCTACAGTGTCAGTAATAGTTCCATGAGCATTGGTGGTACCATCAGCGTTGAGAGTGGTACGAGGGAAAGGAAGAGGGGTAGTATGAAGACCGTGTTGTGCTACAAATGAGGCGTCGATACTGGAATGTGTACAACCCGGGTCTATCAGGGCTTTAGCGGTAAAGGGGGTAAGAGAATCAAGGGCTGTGAGATGAATAGTGATATCGAGGGCTTGAGAGTCTTTTTCGGGAGTACGATTTTCTTGGCTTCGGTTATAAATTAAGAATCGAGATGTATTCGTTGGGTATGATGTCTCGTTCATAGATACAGGTGTCGAAGTAGAAAGTAAATGGGTCGGAGGAGACGTACTAGACATCCTGGACCCTATTCTTTTAAAGCTAACATACGTAACGAGGCTATTTCTTTTTTCAGGTTTTCTGTCTGGTCCTTCAATAAGGCCATCTCGTTATCTCTTTCATCTGAATGAATTGAAGCGGGGGGAGAATATGGAAGATTAGGAAAATAGGAAGGATCTCGAGGATCGAAGGACGAAGTAGGGAATGAAGAGGAAGGGGGAGAGAAAGATGGATATGAAGGAATATGTTCGGGGTAACCAGTAGGAGAATATAGAGCTCGGACTTGTTGTTGTCGACGTTGTGGATGCGGACAGTTGCGTGAGAGGTGGCCTACTTGGTTACAATTATAACAGGTGCGTTGTTCGGCTCTATCTAAAACCATTGGTTGTCCGCATCCTGGGAACGTTGTTGCTTGTCCTGTTGGATGTGCGGCGCTCTGAAGACCAGGATTGTATTGTCGTGGTTGGTATTGTGGACGAGTTTGATACTGTGGTACTTGTGGTAAGGGCCTCGTTTGTGGAGGTCTGTATACATTCGTATTGTAAGATCGTCCATAATACCTATCTCCTTGGTCTAGTCGGATTGCCTGTGTTTTCCAATTTTCTAAGGTGTCGACTAGTGTTGCCACGGCTCGGCTAAATGTCCAAGCCACCGGTCTGTAGAAAATCGAATAAATTACGTAAAATCATTAAAATATTTAGAGGGCCGATTTATAATTAGACACCATGCTATAAATATTTTCATGATTTTATCTGATTTATTCGATTTTCTACAGACCGGTGGCTCGGACATTTAGCCGAGCCGTGGCAACACTAGTGTCGACTACTGGGTACATATCGCCGATCCTTTGTGACAGGTTTTTTCCTCCAAGGTTTTTTCTAAACAAAGAGATTAAATATTCTTCGTTTCCCGTTGTATATCCTGCATAAGAAGCGAGTTGTTCGAATTCACTAATATAGTCGGATGCGGTTTTGGAACCTTGTCGAAGATGTTCGAGGTCTTGTCTTGCCTTTTCTTTTGCGAATTGATTTGAAAAGGTGTCTTGTAACGTACTCATAAATTTGCTCATCTTTCCAAAGTTTGGGGATTCTCCAGGTGGAGCTTTGTCAAAGACATCTCGTAGGAAATTCCTCTTCCATATCGCAGGTGTTCCGTCTTGTAGGAGAGAAAGTATAAAAATAATTTTTCTTTCGTCTCCTTCATACCTTTTGTCGTTGAGGTAGAAGTAACACAAGAATTCGTGTATCCAATCGTCGATATTGGTTCCTTCTTTATAAGGTAGTGGTTTGACGCCAATCTCGGATGGAATTTTGATTTCTGGGGTAGTGGTGGCACTCATGATAGGAATTCGAGGAAGTTTTGGGGGGGTAGGGGATCCTGATGGAATCTGTTCAGGTGGTTCTCGGTAAGAAGGAGAGGTCTTTTGGTTTAGGGCTTCTTCAAGATCAATTTTCAAGGTATCGAGTGGGGAGTACGATGTAAAAATCTCTTCTTCTTGTTCTGATACAGGAGGGTCTATCTGATGTTTGGATTTGGACTTCTTTGATCTACTAGAAGAAGACGATGAAGGTGAAAAAGGGGAAGCCACGATTTACTCGTATTCGTCATTGAAAGGATGTCTGTCCGCTAGTTCTAGTGCTTCTTCCAGGAATGCTACTCTGCTGAGAACTCCTTCTCCTAAGTTCCTATTTAACCACGGTCGAATCCTTACAACGTTCCTGATAAATTCGTCGAAGACCGCTTCATCGTTGTTCCAGAGATATACGTAATTATCTCGATCTCTGGTACGGATTTGATCTAGGAAGGTATCGATGATTCTTGTGTCTTCTGTCCTTTCTAGGAAGACTTGTTTAATCGTGTATCGAGCAGAGATATATTCAATCTCGATGAAGGTGGTAATGATGACCCAGCAGTGGAGGGTGTTCTGTCTTTGATAAGTATTTCGATGGTAGGCGTCCCACGATCCCCAAGGTCTATGAGGATGAGAGTTATGGAGTTCGTGATCGGTAGGAGGTCGATGTGTTATACGAAATACTGTTCGAAGGAGCTGTCCTGTGGAGATTCTATTTTCGTGGTATGGAGCAAAGTCTGCGGATTGAAATCGTGAAAAGAATATGTATGATCCGTCTTCAACTCGAGCGTTGTTATCAACAACGACTCCAACGATATGTTCTTGCGGGACGAGTGTAGGAGTGGGCGAGGGCATATCACGTGTTAGATCGATTTGGTTTGGGATAGGGATAGGGATTTCGTTTTCTACTGGACCTTCTTCTGCGTCCACGTAATTGTCTAGGTCTTCTGTATCGGCGTTCTGAATGTACCGTTGATATATATCGAGGAAGTTGGTGGGAGAGTGTTCTCGTGAATCTGTAACAACCTCAATGTTCTGTGTATCGGACACTGGTTCTGGTTAACAAGGAATAGATCGTCTAAAACTGATAAAACAGGTTACTCGTGATTTGTTCTCGTTGGATTACGTCTGTGAGGAGGTCGATATAGAGGTTCTCGAGAATCGCAGCGAGTCGTCGTATAGAGGCCGTCGTAGAAAATGCGCGAAGTATGATGGAAAACGATAAGGGATCTGTCTCAAAGTGTGGGTGACTGAGAGAACAGGGGAACTTCGAATTTTGTTAGGAATCTAAGGACTAGACGAAGATATCTTATTCCTCAGGAATATTATATCTTATGGCCAGATTATGAGAGTAGAGAGAGAAACCAATTCGAAGTTAAGGGGAAACTATTGAATACATGAGGTCTTTATATACTGTTGAGAACTGCTGACTCATTAACTGTGTCATGTGAGAAAGCTTAGTAAAATAGAAGGTCATGGAATCCGATAGAAACGGAGAGAAGCAGACTGTGAGAGAATCCGCAACAGAGATATCCCTACTTCGGCATATCGGCCGGCTTCTCGGTAACTCGGCAAGATAAGATAAGATAAAGAAAAGGGAAAAAAGAAAAGAAAAGAAAGAAAGGAAAAAGGGATTCTAACAATCATCATCCAAGGGCTTTTGGACTTTGGATCTGAATTGGGCAGCGAAGTGACTGGGCAGCCATGACGCAGTATGTTCTCTAGCCCCATGATCATTGTGGGGGCATTTTCAGTGACAAACGTTGCACGTATGGGCATTGTGTTCCAGCGCTGAGAAGAAGAGACGTTCTAGCTGTCCACCGCGAATTTGAGGGAAAGGAGCACCTAGATTTTTGTCATCTATAGCTTGCTGTTTCTGGGAATTGCCAGAGGGATAACTATGACTGGGGGCGGGCACAGAAGGTAGAACTGCTCGTTCTAATGGGGTTACAATGTCTGGTGATGAAGGTCTATTGATGGTATTGTTCACGTCATGAGGAGAACTTGATGCAGAACACTCTGAGGGGGAGCGTGGATGAGAGTGTAAACAAGCTTCCACATAGAACAATGAACGTTGCTGAGAACTGACGGAGCCGGCAACAGAGGAGGGCGAACGGATAGATCTTCACTCGTCTAGTTTGAAAGATATTCTTTCTACCTCTTCATTGTTAATGAATGGTTTTGCAGTTTGATAAGAAGACCCAACAGTTGCATAGTCTGTTCTTATCGTCTTGTCGATAAGGCAACTATAGGACCTAGGAGGAGTATACTGTATGCGAGAGTAGATCCTTATCGTGGGGAGGACTCTCATCTGAAATTTCGTCAACTCTGGGGTTTTTGATCATCCTCTGCCTGCTCATTGGATGTGTCACTAGGGGACGATGCATCAGATAAAGCGATACTCTGCTCCCTCACCATTTGTCGTTCTTTTAGACCTTTATCAACTACTAGACCCTTAAGAACTTCGACTTCACCTGCCAGTTGCTCAACTCAGTCACGAAGTAGCTCAACATCTTCACCTTTAGATTGCAAGGCCCTTGCATCAGCATCACGAAGAGAATGTAGTTCTGTGAGAAGTGCTTGATGTGAAGATAATTCGGACGTCAGGCATGCCAGATGAGAGCGAAGGGTAAATATCAAAGCTTCAAGCGCTGGGTCGAGAATCAACTTCACATGTCAAATAGAAATATATAAATGGTTTACCTTTCTTCTCTTCAACGGCCTCTTTATAACAAGATGGTCCTTCCTAGTGTTGCCACGGCTTGGCTAAATGTCCGAGCCACCGGTCTGTAGAAAATCGAATAAATCAGATAAAATCATGAAAATATTTATAGCATGGTGTCTAATTATAAATCGGCCCTTTAAATATTTTAATGATTTTACGTAATTTATTCGATTTTCTACAGACCGGTGGCTCTTAGCCGAGCCGTGGCAACACTAGTCCTTCCCGCCAGTCAAATATTCCTTCTCTTTCCTTATGAGCTTTCATAGAAGCTGCATGTTGGCGTTCGACATCTTCCACCTCCAAGGCTAGAATTCGAGTTCTCTCCCTAGCAACTTCCTGTTTGCATGCTTCTAGCTCGAGCTCAAGTTCTTTTACACGACGACGAGAGACGCTGTTTTTGGACTCGAGGAAAGCTAGCCTCGACTGGACGATGCTCAGCGTAGCTAGTATCCTAGCTGCACTGTAGTCAGATTCTCGGCCATATCACAAGACTGGATAATGTGCCTTCACATTCCCGATCTCCATGCCCTTCATATTGATGATACTCAAGCCAAGCTTTCACAGGGGACTCAACAGCGCTTGTTAGTCCAGTAACATCAGGTGCGACCGTTGCAGTCGACAGGGTTATCCACAACCATCATCATAGATGCTTTAGATGAGTGCAAGGATAAGCAGCCAGCTTCTGCCATCCTTTCGCTGTTGGGTCGACATATTGATGCAATGCCTTTTGTCGGGTTCTTCATAACCGGGAGGCCTGAAATACAGATTCAGACCGGATTCCACCTTCGACTGTTACGACCGCACACAGTGGCTGTAGTGCCAAGGACTCGTTGCTGGCGTTTGGAGTAGAGTTGAGAA
This sequence comes from Sarcodon aspratus, assembly GCA_003313825.1. Classification (NCBI taxonomy): domain Eukaryota; kingdom Fungi; phylum Basidiomycota; class Agaricomycetes; order Thelephorales; family Thelephoraceae; genus Sarcodon; species Sarcodon aspratus. Next base: position 13,449 of record QLOR01000182.1, read on the forward strand.
TTTGAATGAGAGAGGATTTGAACTCTGCATAGCGACAAGCAAGATGGAATGCTAAAGTGGGGAATATAAGGTAAATATTGGATCTGTTGTCAAAGTCTCTGGAACAAAAGAAGCTAGCTCCAAGCCTATCGTACGCAGAAGACCATTCAGTGAACATTTGGGCAATCATAGACTTCCCGGTGCTCTGAATAATAGCAAGGGATTGGACTTCCTTTAGGTCTTGCATAGCGGCCTCAGTGGCGGTCTGTGATTCAGAGATTCAGACAAAGACCCCTCACCTTTGCTATTTCGGCCGCTCGTAGTTGTCCTGCATGTTCTTCTTTGAGTCAATCGAGAGATATCGAAGCTTCGAGTGACTGCCTCCCAGAGCCTCGGCGTGATCGTTACAAAGAGAGCATTATATTGATGTAAGGAATTCAATGACTCTTTGTCTTTCCGCTTGAGAGTGTCTGCATGTTCAGAGATAACCCTGGCAATGGCATCTTCATGCTCTTTCCTGGTCTGCTCGAGCGTTTCTTCGATCTCCTGAATGTGACGCTGTACAGTAGCGGATTCCTCCTCTTTCTTGGTAAGGATGGCCTGATGCTCAGAGACGGCCTTGGCTAATACTTCCTGATGTTCCTTTTCTAACTGCTCAAGAAGGACCTTGACTTCCTCACTACGATGATTCAAGGCCTCCTCGTGCTCAGTTTCCAGCTTCCCGAATGCGGCAGCGTGATTTTGATGAGCCTGTTCAAGAGCGGCAGAGGCCTCGGCCAGCTGATCACATAGTTTGTTCGTAGTTCATTCGTGCTCTTCTTTGAGATGAGTCACCAAAGCGTCCACTTCAGATTCCTTGCTCTTCATTGCGTCCTCATGCTCTGCTCGCATACGATCCACAGCAGCGCTATGATCTGCCTCAGCTTGCTCGAGCATATCTAACAGCCTGGATTATTTTTCTTGCATTTCTTCAAGCTTTGACAAGCTACCGGCATGCCTG
>QLOR01000183.1:7737-25504 GCA_003313825.1 Sarcodon aspratus
CCCCCACTTTGTGTTAGATTTGGGGAGGGTGTTTTTGATGTTAACCAAAAGCGTAAATCCAACTATATAGGCCGCTTGCACACCCTCTGATCGACCCGCGTACAACGCCGATATGTCTCATCACGAAAGACCCTCAACGAGAGTACAAAGATCTCCTCGAATCGAATAATATAAAATTTATCTCCCGCGTCGTTGGGATTCAAAAACTCAAGGGCAAATTCAAGCCATTTGAAGCACGGCGGATGTTACTCAAGGAGAACGGTTTGTTTTTGGCGGACGAGCGTGTTGTCCCACTGTTACCGAAACTGTTGGGGAAACCATTCTTCAATGCGAAAAAGTAAGGTTCCTTTTTTTCATGGAAATTTATGCAGTGAGATTTATTCTAATGCTGCCATGTATAGGCAACCGCTCCCGGTATGTCTTACTCGAAAAGACCTCAAGAAGGAACTTGAAGGAGCAGTGTCCTCAACATACTTTCATCAGAACCAAGGAACCTGCTCGTAAGTCCCTCAAGAATCAAGTCAAGCTTCATCTAGGTTGAACTTTCTTTCCTCAGCTCCGTTAAAGTAGGAACAGTAGGATTCCACAACGCGACACAACTCTTCGACAACCTGAAAAAGTCGTTACCATCAACAATCAAGTGCGTGAAAGGTGGATGGGACAATATCCAAAGTATCCATATCAAAACCAGTTCAAGTGCCAGTCTTCCGATTTGGAGTTGTGAATTAAATGGTGGCGAGGGTGGAAGGTGGGACGGGTTAACAGCGACTCCCGCTGTTGTCCCCAAGCAGAGTGACGAAGAAGAAGAAGAAGAAGCAAAGAGCGGGGAGGAAGATAAACCGGTCGCTGAATTAAAGAAAGCAAAGAAACGACAGGCCCCAAAGGTTGTCGCAGAGGACAAACCACAGAAGAAGCAGAAACTCAAAGTCGCAGGTGAAGAACCCCCAAAACCGAAGAAACCATCCAAGAAACCTGCCTCGACCTCCAGTGCTTCCGTGGCCAAAAAAGCTATTACTCCAGCAGATACCCCCGCAGTCACTAAAACTAAACCTGCGGTCGTACCCTCTTCTAAACGTGAAAAGAAACCTCGACCTACGACCGCTGATTTCTTCCCCGAGTCGGAAGATTCTCCACTTCCCGCTCCTACATCGTCCCGCGTCTCCACGACAGTTGCCGAGCAACCATCCAATAAGAAAAAGAAGCACAAAAAATTATCTGAAGCCTCTCCAGACAAACCGGCAAGCGTGACGGCCTCAAAACCTGCCGCCCCCGCAGCTTCCGTAAAGGCCAAGGATAAAACACCGCCAGCGAAAACTAGAGCGCTCGCTTCAGGTATCGAAAGAAAGAAAGAGAGGCTTATTGGGCAGAGTGGGAAATCAAAGACTGGGAAGGTTGTTGGAAAGAGCGCCAAAGATGTATTATTAAAGAAAAAGGCCGCAGCAGCCCGGCGATGAGTCTGTTTATACTATGGCGATGGGTCTTACAGAACGTTTGTTCCTGGGGTGGAGCCGCTTGAAGGAAGAATGCCAGGGTTGCTACGTTCAACTTCCAGCATGAGGATATGGGAAGTTTGTCAATGCTTTAATTTACGGCGCTCATTTCACGACACTACTATACCCGGATCGTGTAGAGCACCCATACGACGAACGGTGTACGCGCAGGACGATATGAAAGAGAAAGCTTTGCGGGTTGCAATCGCTATGTAGATCACCGTCAATATGATGCATGGTAATTTTGCCTCTCCGCCGGATTCCCAACCCCGATATGCTTTTTAACACTTCCGCATCAGCGCCGGCTGGCTTCACAAGAAAAAGTGGCATACATATACGACAAATTAGTGCCAAAAAGGATACACATATATCTAAGTCCGTTATAACCCCAAACTTTCACAACACAGCACACAACGTTCATAGCAACATCCAACCAATAGTATCATGAAAGGATCTAAAAGAAAAAGTGTCAGTTCAATCAATTACACAGAATACCGAAACCTGTAAATATAGTACGCACCGCTAATAAAACGATCGCGACGACAAAGACCAACACGATCATCAAACACAGCGCTCGGCGACCAGCTTTGCGCTGGTATTCGTGCGCAGTCGTCAATTCCTCAGCAGCTCCTGACGAGTCAACCGCAATAGACGAAATATTCGATTCGATATTGTCTACGCAACGAAAGATATAAATAATGTCACAGTAAGTGAGAGGGAAAACGACAAGTGAACGTACCGAGCATTTCACCCTGTTCACCTACGAGCGAACCAAGGTCCCGAAATATCTCATGTAACTCGTGGATCCCAGTTTCAATTTCCCGAATCTCAGCCTCCCGCTCTTGGATTAGTGATTCCTGGTAAGCAAGTTCTGCTGGCGATAACTGGGACTGGAATAATTGTGCTTGGCGCTGTTCGACCGAGCCATCGTTCTCGTGGTGTTGGCTAAGAGGGACATGAACACGTTGTTAATCACAAACATTCCAAGAAAGAAGGAAAGAAAAAAACATAGAATAACGAGTATCATACGTACGGTTCGTTCTCATCTTCCACGGCCAACTTGACTCCCTCTACGACCGTCCGCTGTCTTTCCGCCGAAACCTGCTGTGCACGCTGAAACGCGACCAACGACAGCTGCAAGTCGTGTGAAGTCTTCTGCAAAGAAGTCTTGTGACGAGGCTAGAGAGAGAGAGAGAACAAAAACAAAAAATGTTAGAGTGATTCGAACAAATATGGTTTTAAGAGCATACAGCCCCCTCTTTACATACCAATGTAGCCTGTAACGCCACCAGCTTCTTCAAATCGTCCGAGCCTCGTTTAGCCATCTCCCTCGTAGACTCCGCCAAGTCATGTCTAAAACAGCATTCTCAACCCCATCTGCCCACCAAAAAACGACAAACAAACAAAAAAAAACGTACAACGACTTGCGCAAAGCAGCCGAATCCCTCCCCGTCCCCAACTGATCAACCAACTTCAATATACCCTGCACATTCGCATTAATCTTGAAGACCTGCAAGGACAACGAAGACTGGAGACTGCTAAACGCAGCCTCCTCTGACGACTGCGCAGCGTCGCGCATGGGGACATTCGAGGAGCGAGCCAGCCCGGATTCTATATCTTGAAAACTCATGTTGGTTTTCCGGTAGCGAGAAGAAACGGTGGGTGAGGTGTAGGTGTTGTTGGGTATAGTAATATACTGTGATCAATAAATATCGACGGGAGCCTCAAGGCGCAGGAGAACAGTCGCTGGTTAGTTTCCTAATTAGGATTGTAATCAATGCTTTTCCTTTTTCCACTGCCCACCCCCGCGATCCACCCACTGTAAGAACGTAGTCCAAACGCTACAACGACTACACCAAAAGGTAGAAGAGTTAACAGTTAGACTGTTAACTACCGAACGGTATATATAGATGTCTATGGAAATTCGTCGTAAGCGAAGTTTTACACCCACTTGGTTACCAACTCTGTGGGGTCTTGTTAATCTCCCAAAGAAACAAACTGTATCCGCAATGTAGTGCTTCTAGTCCGGTGAAACCAAGCACATGTATGCACGAACTCAGTTATCGGAATAGCTTGGATCCCACTGAAGACGGCTTTACTTTGGTGAATATCATCTGTGCGCGTGATTCGCCTGGTCAATGAGTCATATAGAATTCAACATGCTCACGAATGGGTACGGGTCATTAGGCCGAGAGATAGCTCCAGAGTCCAGACTGGGTCCTCCAGTGACCGAGTTTCTCCTTGCCATCCCGGTAGATATGTTGCGTGTGGCTTTTGTTTTCCATTTACTGTATAATTTCAAACAACAGGTCACACTCGAAATACTAAATTATAAAATATGCCCTGAATCACCAATCATATACTGATAGGTGATATCGTTTACACAATCTGACATCCAAGATACTAATCTCTCAAGAAAAAATAGTCCTTTACAAAAAGAGCACTGCACCTCCGGCCAACGCGCTCAAAACAACAGCACCACCGACAATTGCATCCCTGCGGGCACCGGACTTGGTTGCTGACGGAACAGGCGCACTAGCGGATCCACTCGCGGGCACCGTCTCGTTCATAGCTGTGAGGTTTACGGGTGGAGGAGCATTTGAAACCGTAAGGTTCAAGTTGAGGGATGGCGATACGAAGACCTTTCCACCACCAGCGCCGACAGCAGACGTGTTTGGTGCCGTGAAGGGAACATACATATTTTGGTTGAGCGGGCCTGGGTACACGGCGGTTAAGTTGGTTATGGGAATGTTTGTGACGTTCACGTTTTGATAACCAGTCTTGTTGGCAACCAAGGAGTAGACGTTGGCCATTGTCCTAGGGCACATGTCAACCTCAATGTTGCAAGAATGGAATATGATCTTACTTGTTCGTGTCAAATCGTCCCAGAGAGCCGAGCCCCCAGTTGTTCTGAACAGAACTCAAGGCAGAGTAATGCGTATAGTAAGTGTTATCTGTTGTCCCATACGAGGTCTTTGGTACAGCACCACCAAGCAGGAGCGTGTAGATCTGGTTGTTCACCCCATAAGTCTCATTCTCGTCAAACGTGAGGAGGATGAGTGTGCTGTTATCGTTGAAGCGCGTGTCCTGGAGCAGGGGGATAAGCCAGAACTTGAGCCAGTCTGAAATGAAGGTGACGTTGGTATCGTGGCCGTCGTTAACAAGGTTAGGCGTGATGAATGACCATTGCGGGATAACAGAGGCGTTCAGGTCGGCAGCGAAATCGTTAAAGTTACGCAAGAGACTCGCACGGGCGGGAACTTGGGCGACCGAATCGTAAATGACCAACGGGTTGTGCTTCCGGACGTAGTACGTGTACGGAGGAGCAGACGTGTTCAGGTAGTTTGCAGAGGTGAAGCTGAACAGTTGTTGTGAGTGGTTTAGCACACATGGGATCACTCGACGACGTACTTGAACCCGGAATACCCGTCTGTGGGCATAGATTCCTGGTACGAGGCCCATGAGATATTCTTTTGATCCAAAAGGTCGACAATTGTGGATATACTAAAGAAAATTAACACCATGAGGATCGGTCTGGCTGTATGCAGCAACGTACTTTGAAGGGATGTTGTACATGCTGTCATCCGCCAAACCGAAGAAATCACCTCCAACTACAGCAACATAGTTTGGCTCGGAAGGATGGGTCACGGCATAGTGGTTGTTAAGCAAAACACCCTGTTTTGTAAGCGACTGGAAAGTGGGCTATTCGATATGTATTGAATTAGCACAGGTTCGCAAAAATAGCGCTATTGAATACTTACGTCGGCTATCGTGGTTGCAAAGTCAGTGTTTTCGAACCAGATCTGCAAGCGTGGACACGACTGAGCAAACACAGGAGAGGGGAGCAGAGCAAGTAAAAACCGGTTACCTGGATAAAGCGATTGAACGCCTGGCCCGGGACGACAGTTTTGTTGGGGAGTGTACCGTTGCTAGCCCCTACGTAGTTAGTTGAAGCATCGGAAGGAGCAGGAGCAGGGGGCACGAAGGTGTTGTTGATCTAGGGGAGAAGGGTGAATGGACTGGAAGTGAACGCGCTGGTCCTCAAAGACATACCGCAGCAGCAACGAAGACAACCGGGAGAGAAAGCAGGAGAGAGGAAAGGGAAAACATTGCGGGCGAAACGAAACGGTGAATCCATGGCGAGGGTTTATAACAAGTGGTACTAGTAATAACAAGCACACGGCGATATCTGATTATCAGGTCCCGTGCCTAAGAAACGCCGTCGAACGTGTTGAATGGGCATCAGACAGCGAAGATTATTGGTTGCTGATGCATGATGCCCTGAGACAACCTCGGGTGTCAGGTGGAAAATCACCCTGCTTCCGTAACTTATCTATCCGAAGAACGTGTATACCCCCTCTTTCTCCTTACGGAATGAGGAACATACTCCGAGTCCAAGTTTCACCGCCCTCCCGCTCTGTCCTTCCTCTTTTGGCCCCTGAGTGTGAACTGTACAGTTCTTTCGCTACCGAGGACTCTGCGTGCCGCTCGGAGTATATGGGAATTCACTTCAACTGCTTCCAGTGCTGGTATATTCATAGACTGTGGCGTGTCTAAGTATACGTTCCTCCATACTTGTTGCGACTTTAATTGGGATAAGAGGTCGAGGATGATACATTGTGGGAATCCTGTCTGAACGTTGAGCAGTGCTACTTCGGTATTATCGACATCAATCACTCGGTAAGTGTAAAAAAGGTTAAAAACAACTTGAACCAACCAGCACTCAAAGTAGTTTTTTTTTTGCAGTCTTCTCCAATTCTTCTCTATTGGTCGGCATCCTTATCGTGTTTCTATGGAGAAGCAATGGGCTTGGGGATTTCCAACTTTCCAAGCCCACCTCGTGAAAAATGCCCCATAAACCCCCGCAATACATTTTTTGCAACAAGAGGGCGGTTCCAACCTGCCGATTTCTACCTCCTTCTCGGTGCTCGGCAATTCCCGAACCGAGTCAATTAGACCTTGCTCAGAGTCGGTTCATTTCTATAGTCATTTACATGTGGATGACGCCGTAGGTCCCCAAGCAGGCTCTCGAGCCTTGTTGGCATGTTGTAGCCCTAACCATAGCACAAGAGCATACCTCCTGCCGCGTGAGTCGCCTTTTTTGACCTGAATCTCGCCGTCCCCAGTCCGCATATCAAACTTTCACCCTCAGCACAGATTTATCTGTTCCCGCCGATCCTGATCTTCTTGGCGTGCGTTAAACTTTCGGTGTCTAAGCGTCTGCACTCCAGCTAGCCAAAAAACATAAGCAAGGTGGACCTACAGCCGCTACGGAACATGTTCCCACAGTTACTTCCACCTCCCACACAAGGTTCGTATTCTAGTCATCCTCATTATTCTGTCGCCATCACTCAGATCCGAAAGGCGAGAAAACATATACAGATATATTATAACTACAAAGTTCGCACGCAGAGGAATGATACATATACTTATGGGAGTGTCCACTAACTTGAATATCCTCCATAGTATTCCTGCGACGCTCGATTCTTACAAGGGCAGTCCCAAACCGCCGTTGGGCTCACATACCCGCTCCAAGGTGACATCGTATTCAACGCCGTAAGGTGGCGCCGGCGCGTTAGCAGGGGTCAATACTGAGTCCAAGCATGACGAAATAAATACGCCGCCAGAGCCAGCCTCCCTGACGTTTCTGTTTGGCGCTGTGAAAAGGACATACCTGTTCGGATTGAGTGGGCCAGGATACACGCCGGTCACATTGGTGAGGGGTATGCTTGCAGCAGGGACATAGGTGTTCGTATAACCCGTCTGGTTTGCTACCAAGGAGTTGACGTTGGCCATAGTCCTAGAGCGCACACGTCAACCAGTAGACGTTGAAGAATCAGAACCATGATCTCACTTGTTTGTGTCACCACGTCCCAACGACTTTAGTTTCCAGTTGTTTTGAACAGTGCTCAAGGCCGAGTAGTGCATATAGGATGTACTATCTACCGTCCCACGCAAGTTCTGCGGTATATCACCTCCAAGCAGGACCGTGGAAACCCGATTATTTATCGCGTACGACAGCGTTTCGTCAAAGGTGAGAATTATGAACGTCTTGTTGTCGTCGAGGCGTGTGTCGTTGAGAAGAGGGATGAGCCAGTACTCAAGCCATGCCGCCGCGTAGGGCACGCCGGTGTCATGTCCATCATCGACAAGATTACTAGGCGTAATGAAAACCCATTGAGGGATAACCGACGCATCCAATTCTGCCGCAAAGTCACTGAAGTTGCGCTGGCGAAGTGCGCGATTGGGGAACAGAGCGACAGAGTTATAGTTGATCAACGGGTTGTTTTTCCGGACATAGTACTTGTGTACAGGAGCGGACTTGTTCAGTTAGAGATGTTACAAAATAGAATATGAAGTCAGTACCACCAGGTCAGTTAGGCATCTATAATGCGCTCGCGTACTTTGTACAAAAGGTCGTCAGCATCTCCAAAGAAATCTCCGCCGACCGCAGCCATATAGTTTGATTGCGAGGGGTGGGTCAGAGCATAGTGCTGATCCAGCAGAATGCCTTGCTTCGCAAGCGCACGGAAGGTGGTCTGATTGATGTGGTTGAATTAGTACACGTTACTGGGATAGTACAATCCATTCCTTACGTTGGCGACCGCAGTTGCATAGTCGGTGTCTTCCAGCCAGACCTACAAAATGGACAAGGCTGAGGAAATACGAGAATGCGCGAAACGTTCTACCTGGATAGAACGATTGAACGCCGCGCCCTCTACAATGGGTTGCTTGGGAAGAGTGTAGTTACTTGGTCCTACAAAGTTGGGCGACGCAGCGGTTGGAGCGGGCGCAGGCGGCACGAACGATGTCGTAGTGGACTAGAGGAGCGAATAGTAAGAATGAATCAACGGGGAAGCAGAAGAATATTCTATTCCGCCGCTAGGCCCAACAGACATACCTGAGCAGCAACATACACTGCCACAAGTTGAACAGACAGAATCACCAAAGAGGCGAACAGTATGGCAGGCGATTTAACTCCCTCAATACTTGCTGTGTTAGTATAATACCTTTTATATGCATAGCCAACGTCATGACCGCTGTTCCTGAGGTCAAGTAAACCCACTCAAACGCTCCATATCACAGAAACTGCGGATGACTGTATGGCTGGAATAGTGGTAGGAAGTGAGGATTACCGGGGAAAGTCCACGTCCGTGCGTTCTTTGACGAACGTTATGGATTTTGATCCTTCTGCCTGCCCATAATGTGTCTGCATGTGGAGACCCACAACGTGTCTAAGATTCTCTCGTAATGGAGAAAGAGGGTCCTCGATGAGAAGGTTTTTTTTGGACATTTGAAACTCCCATAGTAGTACGTGCTTGCGTTACAAGGACGAGCGCTTAACAAAACCTCCAGATCGACGCCAACGCCGTGGCACCATTCGTCTTTTCACGGAAAGTAAGCGTACACTTAAAGTTACACCCGAGCCCTGTTCTCACTCCAACAAGTTGTCCGGTCTGAGATGGCACAATTGTACTGTTTCATCGCAGACCGCGCATAGACACATAGACAAGGGGTAATAAGTCACGAGTCAACTGAGAAGCAGTAGATAGTACGGATCAGCACTAACCGTCACAATACCTCGTTCGTTTGCAGTAATAATCATCTCCCGAGGAACCTTAGTAGAGTGGAACAAATAGCTTGAATACCGGGGTAGCAACCAATTCAGCGGTCGCGATTACTATCATACCGCAGTTTGCTTTCCTTATCAGTTACTTCGGATAAGAAAATCGAATTCATAGTACCTTACTAGGGACTCGAACCGCTTGTGTTTAACCAAGAGAAAAAGTTCATCAAATAGGTTCGAAGCGACCCTGTCTGAGTCGGAGTCGGCGGAGCCTCGCGAGTCTTCGATGATCTAGATGCGTCGATGATCTTGTGATCGATCTTCGGGATCGGGCTTCCGCATGTCACATCGGAGATAACAAAAATTATTCACTCAGGCTGTTGATTGTGAGCGTGCCTATTATCACTCGAGGACTACTGTAGTACCAGTACTACTTGTCACTGTTAGTTCGCTCTTAATCGTTGTAACTGTATCCTATTTTCCATGCATAGACTGCGGACTTGAAGCACACGTGAGCCAAAACAATAATATAATCGATATATTTACATAGAAAAGATCGAAAAGGTTCTCTTATTTCTTTTGCAACAAACATGCTTACAATGCCACCAACAATCACTGTGAAATACACAATGGGGTTCCAGCAAGCTGGCGATAAATACTGAGAATCTCTCGACCGGTAATTTGTCTTCGTGGCGTCAACAAATTCACACGTATGCTTCCTCTTCCCCCATAAGGTAACTACTACTTAGATGCGTTTCCCTGGTACACATCTGGATGTGCTTTCTGTTATTCCTCTTATCATCATCAAGGTTCACAACCGCTGGTAAGCAGATATATGTATTACATGAGAGAAAGATGGAGTAATGATATGTGATCTGATCTGAAACTACCGCCCGTGACTAGTTATCCCCATGATCCTTCGAATCTTTACCAGCGCAAGCACTTGAGCTCGAGCTCGGATATCCGCTTGCAGGTACTGTCTGGTTCAAAGCCGTGAGGTTCACAGGCGCAGGGGCCTTATTAGGAGTCATCGACAAGTCAAGGCACGGCGAAACAAAAACACCGCCAACGCCGGCACCCTTGGCAGACATGTATGGCGCCGTAAAGGGAACATAAATGTTCCGGTTGAGCGGGCCAGGATACACGCCACTCAGGTTGGTCAAGGGAATATTCGCATCGGAAACATAGGTGTTTTGGTACCCCGTCTGGTCTGCCACCATGGAGTAGACGTTAGCCATCGTCCTAGGCCACACTGTAAGTCATCAGGTTGAAAAAGAAAAACGAACTAGACCTCACTTGTTTGTGTCGCCGCGTCCCAACGACTTGAGTTTCCAGTTGTTTTGGACAGTGCTCAAAGCCGAGTAATGCGTGTAGTACGTGCTATCTATTGTCCCATACGACTGTTGTGGCACAGCACCACCAACCAAGAGCGCGAAAATACGGTTGTTCTGTTTGGACGTCTCGTTCTCATCAAACGTGAGGAGAACGAGCGTCTTGTCATCGTTGAAGCGTTTGTCCGCGAGGAGGGGCATAAGCCAGAACTGAAGCCAGTCCGCAATGAAGTTGACGTCAGTGTCATGCCCGTCGTTGACAAGGTTGGGCGTGACGAACAGCCACTGAGGAATAGCCGACGCGTTCACATCGGCTGCAAAGTCGTTGAAGTTGCGTTGGCGGAGTGCGCGTTCGGGCACTTGGGCAACCGAATCATAGATAATGAGCGGGTTGTGCTTCCTGACGTAGTACGTGTACGGAGGAAGGGACGTGTTCAGATAGTTCTCGGACGCGAAGCTAACGTATATACACGTCAAGGCCTAAACAGCACAACGTCAAATTTCTGACGGACTCACCTGAATCCCGGATACCCATCTGTGGGCATCGATTCCTGGTACGACGCCCATGAAATATGCTTCTCTTCCAAAAGATCAACAACAGTGGAAATGCTGCGAAAAAAAAAAAAAGGACAACAAAATAAGAAACCAAGGCCTGAATTTCAAAAAAAGAAACACATTCAACGTACTTTGACGGGATGTTATACAAATTATCGTTCGCCATCCCAAAGAAATCACCTCCAACTACAGCGACATAATTCGGCTCAGAAGGATGCGTCACGGCATAGTGATGGTCGAGCAAGATGCCTTGCTTCGCGAGTGCTTGGAAGGTGGGCTGTTGTTCAGTCAATACACGGTTTCCGAGAATGATGTCACCCAAATTGCTTACATTGGCAATCGCAGTTGCATAGTCAGTGTTTTCTAACCAGATCTGCAAGCATGGGAAGAGGAGAGTGAGCAACGGAGCCGTAAACGATCACGCCACGTCAAAAAAACGGTTACCTGGATGAAGCGATTGAACACCTGTCCTTCGACGACGGGTTGCTTGGGCAGAGTAGAATTACTAGCCCCTACATAGAAGGGTGATGCATCAGTGGGGGCTGCTGCGGGTGCCACAAACGTCGTCGTAGCCTGGAGCAAAGAAGGGTGATGTGTGAATCACCGGAGAAACAGAAGAACCCCGTCTTCGGGGAAGGAAGACCTAGAACATACCTGAGCAGCAGCATAGGCAATGTTTAAAGACAGAAACACAGCAGTAGCGAACAACATGATGGGCGAGAAAACAAGCCTGGTAGTAACCTGCTGTAGTATTACCTTTATATCAACGGCCAAGCCAGGGACCCCCGAGTCAGCATATGTTCACTGTTCCTGAGATTACAAAGTAGATAAAGCGTTCATCACGAAAATGGGTGTGAGAGGGTTGTCATTTGGCTGGTAACAGCGTGGATTGCGGGGCAATCGTCGTTCTTGCGCGTTCTTGGTACCGTCACTACGAACGTGTCGTGATGTTCTTTTACATGGCAATCGTTATATTCTCACACACCCCAGATCACGAGTCGAAAGGTCAGGAGTATCATTGATACATCTCCGCAGATGGTCAAGTACAGTACACAACAACTTAGTGTGCGCAAACTCCCATCACGCTCGCAACGCTTAAATGTGTACATTTTTTCGGTTCATCTGGCATCTTGAATTGTTACGAGCAAAGGCATACCGAACGAGTTGCTCAATGGTGTATAAAATGTTCGGGCATGCCACCGAACCGGCAGCAATCCGGTTACTGTTAAGCCTTCTTTAATTTGGGCGGGTCAAGTATAGCCATTGAACGTTTGAACGTGCCAGGGCGACCACCTGTTATGTACCTGAAGGTATGGGCGGATGGTCAAGGGTCAGTACTTCAGCGCTTCAGCCCCCGGACCATGTATCCCAGCCGTTCGATGCGAAGAGGCCAACTTTTAGTCGTGAAATCACAACATAAACATTATTCCTGAATTACTTTTGTGTGATAACCTACAATTTCTCAACCAACGTAGAGTGTCCGAAAGAAAAAGAGGAACGAGCGACTTCTCCGGATTAAAGAGATTTAAAGCGACAATCACAACGATAACGCCGCAACAGCGAAGTCTAAGGAATTAGTTTGTAAGATCCCTTGCAAAGTGGAAAAAGTCGACACTTGATCCGTTGACCCCATATTTGTATATCTAGGAACGCAAGCGATTATGAGTAAGGTTGGAAGATAAAGGTGAAAGAGAATCACTCACGAAATGCGAAGCAACCCAGCTCGAGAACAATGCCCTTTGGTAGGGCTCTGGCAACCTCGTCAACAACTCCTCCAATTCTACCTTGTCCACTAATGTTTTCGGGATCGCCTTTTTCATTACACCGTGTCTACTCGGCACATCATCGAAAAGATCTGAGTTCTCTAGCTCTGCTTGCAAGTTGTTCAAAGTGCTGGAGAGCTCGTCTGATATGAGAGTGCGTGCTTTCGCTCCTTGCAGTCTTGTATGTTCTCGCCAAATACATTGGAACTCTGCTGCCGCATTCTCCGAAATCTTCGCTTGAATATCTTTGACGTAGCTTTGATAGAACGTGCTTGGCTTTCCATCCTTGAATATCATTAATTCCATGTACTCCTCAGTGGACAGCGCGAGGCCGGCGAGCACCTCTAAGGAGGAGCTCGTAACACCGCCTGTAACACAATCGTTCATTGAAGAAAGCTTATAGACTGGGCGGGTGAACAAACCTTTGTTGGTACTGGAATCCTTGAACAAAGCAACCTTTCGCTGTTCAAGATAAAGACGAGCCTGCTGGGAAATGAAGAGATTTGCACCCTCAATGATATAGCTATAATGCGGTTTCCCTTCCGAGTCTATCAGTGCCGCAACATTAGAGATGTTCACAGCTTCTGGCCTACAAAGGATGTTTCAGTTTTCAAATATGCAGACGAAGCGGGTTCCGCACCGGCCACCGCAAGGAACAAACAAGTCTGCCTTGAACCTCAAGTGCGCTGTGTTTCTGAAGTCTGTTCCGTCCAAAATGGTTTCTCCGGCTGTATACAAAATAACTCAGGAGCAAGAAATACCACTGAACGATAAGAAAACGCACAAGGCAATTTCACATCTTGTTCTTCAATCTTGACCAAGTATCCATCTTTGCTCAGCTTAGATTTATCAAAAAATCCCACTGGTTTCCGTGCCTTTGCCAGACGGACGAGCTCCTCTCGGTCGAGACCAGCTGGATCAGCCAAAACACCACTCCCATCGATGATTGCAATAGTTTTATCCGAACTGAGCAGGATTTCGTCTATCAAATCGTCAATGAAACTTTTACACAAGAGATAGGGCGGAAATCACTCACTTGAACCCAGATCTCCATCTGCACAAAGAAAAAAAAAATCAACACAATGCCATTTCTTGATTTATTCCACTCACCTGGACCACCAGTCTGAACCTTTGTGATATCCTTCTCTCTCAACCCCAACTGCTTGTAGATGCCGAGAACATATTGACGAATCGACAACGAAGTCATTCCATATGCATCGTGAGGGACGCCGCCCAAATGCTCAGCGCTTTTGCCGGTAGTGAAGGACTTCCACCATTCAGCGCCTCTGCTCTTCGCGTGCACTGTCAGGCCAACGTCTCAGCAACAATATGGAAGAAACCTCTTTGGGAGACCTACGTGCAGCCCAATCCATCATGTCTGCTGTACCCTCTGAGTAGGCAAGATAGCTATAGTTGAGACTCCTGAGTTAAACGCTACATGAAAACGCACCATCGGGTCCAAAAAACAGAAGCTCGGGCTTTCCATACAAGTCGACCAGATATTCTTTGATACCCGGACTTTGACCTGGAATGAGAAGGTCCAATACAGCCTAACGAGAAAGTTTAGATAACGACTTGATAAACCATTAAATGGAAGACGAACATCGACATATTTCTCGAAACACAATCTAGGGCTTGCACCAAGACTTTAAAAAGTCAGAATAAAAAGTCATATGAAAGCATATTGGTCAGTGCTTACGATGGCAAGATTGTCCCTTTAGCACCACCTTCTGGTATATCCTTGTTCTTCAAGGTCTGGGTCGAGGCTAACCCATAGTTCTCGTCAAACCTAGTCAATAGGTCACAATCAATGATTGCCCAAGTAGGTAAGGCGACCTATAAGACTCACAACATCCTCAAATTGATGGAGTAGTTCCTGTAGACTTGAGTAAGTTCTGTTTGATTATTTGAAATCGTCACACTCACTCCGCGTTTCTGGACATAACAATTCTGATGCCGCCTCTTGCAACATCTCTAAACCTGATATGGAATCCTCTAAACTCGTTCCCTATCACGATGAACATGCCGTGAGGTTTTCTAGGGTACTCGACCTCTGGTAAGAATTCAGGTGCTAGTCGGAACGACAAGGCCACTTTAGTGGGTTGATAGAAATTAGTCTTCAGGATATTCCTATCGATTTACTGAGCAAGCAGGTCGGGAGATAGAACAGGTAAGCTAGTTTGACGCACTTATTGAAAATCAGGAAAGCTTCTAACACCTGCAACTCATGTTTGTTGCCGACGGTCCTTCTAATCTTATCGTAGAGGTCTTTATCAGATAACGGCTGAGTTGTTTGTAAACGCTGATAAGATAGCGTTGGCCTGATACATATAAGCTGTCAGTCACGATACTGCAATATCAAATGTGGTAACCGACATCAACTGCGAAGCTTGATCTGTTTCTGGATAGTGTGACATGGCGAAGTTCACATAGAGTAAGTGGATCTAGATCCAGGATCAGTAAATCCTCAACTGTATCACAATAAGACCTACTAGGTCTGGATGAGCTTGTATGATCTGCATGATGTACTCTCTTGTAAAAGTCTCCTCTCTGAATCGCCTTTTGATGTCATTCAAAACTTCTGCATGGTCGGGATTTGTTTCGTCTAGAATATTTTTCAGAGCGAGATAGGAGGACCCAAGACGATTACAGAAATGTTGTGCGAAAATCCATCCACTATCTATATCAAAACGGTAAGACCACGAATTTTCCCAATTTGATGCGCAGACTTACAAGCATATGTTGCTTCTTGGACGGCATGGCCGTTGCCGGGAGCAAAAAATGGATTATCTGGAAGGCAGAAAAGAAGGGAGGCTTCTTTCATCACCTGGAAAATCGAGTGCTCGATGGGTGGAGCTTTCGCGTTCGGGAGGGGATTAAGGTATAGCGATATAATCGTGATTCCGTTCGAGAATTGTTCTATCAGAAGAGAATCAACACAAAAAAATCGGGGTAACACGGGTTGGCCTACCAACATATTTTCGAGCAGAATATAGCGAGTAAAAGTGATATAAGTTGGACAACGCACTGTTGTTATTGTTAGCGGATTGAGCCCGATGCGGAAACTGTAAACCAAATACCTGAAAAATCGCGTAGTTCCACCTCGTCTATAGCCAATAACTAAACGCTTCTCTCGACTACCTTCAATTTCAAATACTTCCATCACAGGCCCATACCGAGATTCAACGTTCCACATGACTTGCTGATAAATTTGCAAGGTATTTTCGCTTGCCTTTTCGAGGAAAAGGGGATCAGAAACTGCCTTGATATCTGTCTTTCTATTGAAACTAAATCGATGGCCGTAGACGTTCGGAGAAAGGCACGTTACTTACCCATCCGGTCGGCTAGATACAGAGGGTGGTGTCGGGAAGTTACACTTGTTCACAAAGTAACAACGCAGCTGTTGGGAAACGGTTGCAGATATCGAGCCTTGCGATCGATAGGTTTCCAGGCGGTATACTTTGTCTGAATCTTTACTATCTAGGAACAAGGCATCGATTCTGCATTATGGGATGAATTATTCAGGTATAGAGAGCGAATCTGAACCAAAACGTACCTTGATTCGCACTTGGATCCGGGTCCTTCCGTTGCGGTTTCTCCGGGTACGCTGGTGTGAATGAAAACAGCACCATTCTCGTCGATCTTCTCCAGATCGATAGCCAGTTTGGACGGATCATGTTTGGTATAGGCAAGAACTTTTGCACCAAATAGTGCGATAATGTGGTCAGAGATGACTTCAACAGTCTCGTTCCTGAAATAAGTATCGTCGATTCCTAATTGGGAATAGAACCAGTTGACTTCGTTGGGGACGAGATCTCTCGGGATGAAACCCTAGAAAATGTCATTAGGTTGGAACCGGATAGGCAAGCGCAAAAAAGACAGGGGAAAGGAATCAAAGACGATACCTTGGATGTAACATGAACCTGGACCTTAGATCGCTGCTCAGGCTTTCCTTTAAACACCGGGGTGATATAACCAGGGAGGTTCTCGAGTTTCGTGACGGAGGCGTTGTTGCTGGCGCGAGAATCTGAGGCTGAGAGGGGATAGGGACCAGAGGCTTTGGCCGGAGCTTGCGAAGACGAATTGGACATGGATATCTGCGAGAGAGAGAGACCAAAAAATGTATCAAATACGAGGGTTTGTGTTCTAGAGAGAGTGCGGGGGTGAGAACGAGAAAACACGAGTTGTGGGGATGAAACGAAGGAGGCTATTTATCATGCCTGAAGCTGTCAGCCACAAAGTCACGAACACTATGCGATCACCGGTGCGGAGTGTGCTGTGTATAAGACGGAGATTGGAAAAAAGGTCTGCCCGGGAGTTTGGCAACCCTAGAGCGTTTGCTAACGGCAGCGGGTTCCGGCACCCGGCACCCACTACTTGCTGAGTGACCTCGGCGTTAAATGTAGACGTGTAACCAACACCGTAACCCGGAGACTTTAGATGTGAAACACACACCTGACTTGCGAGCTGGATGATCCATCCTTCATCTATACGTTTACCACTGGTCACCTGTGGGTCGGACCTCCGGAGCTTGCACGTTCCACCTTTCTTGGCGACGTAATACAGCTGCGCACACGGAGCATGGTTTCATAGATTTAGAGTTCAGAGCTGTTTTGGGGAGCTCCGTCCACAGCATGTGTGGGAGAGGCAACCAGTTCGTAACCAATGCGCCGCTCGCAGTAGTATTGCGGCCAACAATTCATGTAACGTTTGTAGCTACTTGAGACGACTCTATGTAGAAGGACAGCAAGATTGACAAATTCATCAAGAACAGACAAACACCCTAGACTTCCTGCTTTTTTCTCCTTCCCTCGGCCTTACCTTCAATTTTCAACTCAGTTGCGCCAACCCATCCTTCATATACTCGTCAAATGCCGTCTTGTAGTTGGGGTGCCATCTACTCAGCGCAGGCCTCTCCTCAGTGATGTCAGCGGCCCCCCACATTATCCTCAGCTCATCCACCTCTCGCCTAGTTTCATTGTCAGGTACCAATATATAGAAATCACCCACTCTGACTCGTTCTAACATAAAAAGAACCGTTTCTTCGGCGGACCATGCTCC
>QLOR01000184.1:0-19073 GCA_003313825.1 Sarcodon aspratus
ATCGGAGCCACCCGGAGTCAGTTCCTGGAGTCGCGTTTTTGAGTCACGAAATTATCTGACTCGAAAATCCCTAGTGTCGATGTCCTCCAAGATAGAACGAGGCGAGGCAGAGAGCCACTCGACTCGCCGACATCAATTCGAGGAACTGCGGTGGATCACAGCGTCCCCCGCAGCCACATGTCAGTCGCGATGACATGATACTTTGTTCTTCCACGCCGTGTCAGTCCACTGATGCCGCCGGCTGCAATAACAACATAGCCTACTACATCATGATCACCTCCGTCATCAATAGGGAACGCAAAAGGATAGCCTCTTGTATATTATCATAGTCGGCCCAAAACCTGATGAACTTATAGACCTTCTGACCCATTGAATGCACAAGTTGAACAGGTATTCCAGGAGCGGAAGCGTAAATTCCTAGGCTATAAGCGGCGGTTGTTCTTAAGGCGTTTCCATATTTGGAAATGGATATCCTTAATAGTTTGGTAAATTCTCGTGTGCGTTATCACACTTCGCTGCAGTAAAACTTATCATAGGCCTGGCGTAAATTGTTTATATTCAAGCATGGATCCCCGTCAAATACACCGGTCCATCAAATTCCCGTCTGTCTCTCAGGAAATGTAAAACATTGCATGAGCGAAGAGACTTAGAGGCGACATGCGGCGGCAGTACGACGTCTCGCTTACTACGCTGTATTGTTTTACGGAACCGTATCCAACTGCGCGACCTAGTATGGATTAGCAGTATGCGCGTGGATTTCTGTACTGTCAAAGCTGGTAATAAATCAAATCGCTATTTCAAATGGGAATGTAGCCAGCGTTGAGTGTTATGCATCAGTTAATTCATCATTTCGCAGGCGCTAAAGGACGAATCGGTCCTGCTGTCTCAATAGCTGCTAATCTATTGGAAATATCGAAAGACCTCTGAAGTTTATTTTCCGTATATCGCGCCAATTACCCTTTCCGATGTCACAACATCCACTACGCACCTCAAAAAGCGTCGGACACTTTTGACTTGATTAATCTCCTGATGTAATGCAAAGCTCCACCTAGCTCCAGTCAACAACACAGGATGAGCGCAGGCCGCTACTAGTGACGACTGTCCATCGTCCAGATCGGTTATTTCAGATCCATTTGCACAGGTTCTGTATGAAGACAATGACCCTGAAGGTCTCAAGTCGAGCGCATTGAATCGGACCTAGGTCGAAGATATGTTTGATTATTTGACGGGTAAGTTTGATCATAGGATGTTCGAGGACTTGACCATCCTCTCCAGCGATATCCGGATAACATGAAATACCTAGGACAGGTATCATTCTAAACGATAGTTCCTGACTAACGTCCATACAATAGCCTGCGGCACGTTAATCAATCATCGGCATCCATGACGTGTGAATCGATTACAGTACCTTGAATAATTCTGCAAACTTCAAGTCTGAATCCCTTTTCATTGGCAATACGGGATCTCGGCTCATCAGAAAAAGCGAGCAGGTGTCGATGACCTGACATATCTGGTCCCAAAAATGCCCGAAAGCAATCGATTTCACTGCAGATACGCTGACTATCGTTCCTTTCGCGACAAATAAACTTCTGTCCACGAAATTCCCATCACGTAATTGAACTGGAGTCGGCAATGGCCGTAAGTTGTCCCCTTGGCCTGCATTAATGATCTATGTATAAACGTGAATGTATTCAGGTATCATAAGGTACAGTACTTACGACACGGATTATTTCCACTACAAAAGGATGTAATGGGAGGACCGGTGACTGAACGCTTCCAGGAAAGGCAGCGCGTTGGTAAGTTGATCCCAAGTCGGATCAACTATAGTGAATTGAGAAGGTTCATCTCTCAGTTTCCTCCCATGATTCAGTCTTCAAGACTTAGGGCCAAATTTGCAGAGAAGGAGTCACGAGCAGTAGATAGACTATCCCGATAGCAGTAAACACCGTAGATACATTGTCTTGACATGGGGTACGTACCCCGGCAGACAATAAACTAGGACCAAAAAAAAAAAAAGACTTAGGGCTAGATCTCCCATTGCCCATTAGGTGTCATCAACTTTGAAACATGAGCGAAGAGTATCGAGATTATTGAAACAGATAGTACTTACTGACAGATAGAGCGGCGGAACGAAAAGATGCTGTCATAAAGTCATCTAAATATAGATGGTAAATACTCACTGTAACACCCCGATAACGTTCCGTAGCCGTCAAAAATAACAGGCTCTTCTAGAGTATAATATCTTCTTGGAATGACTGGAATGACTAATTTGAATCTATATCTTTGACTAGCAGGTCAGCGTGAGCTGTCAGCACAATTTCAGCACAAAAGTTAATTGAGAACAAACGCAGCCTAAGCCTAAGTGTGCCTATAATAAAGTTTCTAATCTCCAAGTGTCTTCAAATCCGCCAGCGACTTGAGAACGAACTTCTTCAGTAAATCAATGACCTGTGCGTGCCTTTCAGCTGTTGTAAGTCATCGATTATCGGAAGACGTTGATAAACAACAGATATACAACACCGAGATTGAGAAGCTTCCTCCGGTGAAAGACTCAACGGCTGTATATATCTCTGGGTAGAACGAACGTCAGTCAAGCCACTTGTGAAACTATGACGTAGCGGTGTAGACATACTAATTTTCCTAAAAATCTTCTGCCTCCTAAAGGAAGAACGCAGGCTATAGTTCCTTTAGTAAAGAAAAGCCAGGTATATGGCCTTGGGGTCGGCCACCATGCCTTGAGTAGACCCGAGGCTAGTTGGCACAAACTTGAAGTACACTGCGGGGGAGGTGTTTGTTCGTGTTTGTCCGCCCATGTTTCGTAGACAGACCTGCCTGTACGTAGCGTTGATATCGTCGATATTGATGATTTGCGTGTCACCCATGTCTTGATTCCGCGTACCTCTCCAACACAGACCCTTAGTTTTTGGCCCATTGCTCGTAAAGCACACCTTGTCTGGGGACCCCTGTATATAGACAATGACCCTCTAAAGGGGTTCGATTGACTGCGTGGACAGCCAGCGCGTATAACCCGAGGCAACAGCCATAGTCCGAAGAGAACGCCGACTGGCATGCTTGCAACTTACTTTGGTGTATTGGATATGACCATTCTGTGAGGGTATGTGCATTCTTACGCTATAGTTGGTGAAAATCGATGAACTAGATATCTCGGAGCTTCAGCTTCAACCGCCGAATGGAGACTCGAGATCCAAGTGAATTGGGCGGGCTGTATCGTGTACGAGTATCACGCAGCAGCGGGCATAACACGACATATTAAAATAAACTGTGATTATATACCAAGTAATGCCCTCGGAGTCATCGTGTGATAGGGGCTTCGGGATCTCATTGCTACCTTGTGATGTGTAATAGTCCCGTTCATGTGATTATTAAGATTTTGTATGGTTTACGAGGGACGGGTGAACTTACTTGAGCGCAGTATCCTACCGGGGATTGGCTGTGCACTTCAAGTCATTAATTCGTCTGGGTTTCGAACGTGATCTCGGAGGTTTTGTGGGTATCGGTCACTAAGGAAAACGAAAGGGTGAATAGAGAAAGCGGAAGAGGGGCCTTTACACAAATATTAGCTCTAATCGATCCACAGCAGGTTGAGACCCCCCACGCAAGTTCCTCAACTGGAGCATGAGACTCAAGAACCTTCCCGAAGGAAAAATGAGACAAGATGCAGAACTCGAAGACGGCGAGATGGAGAGCTAGGGACGGTACCAACTCAGAGTAGTTGGAGTCTTCGGGACTCTGCCGATAATCGATAATTGATCATTCAGTTTTTGTCTTTCCGAGTCATGCTGGGAAATGAATTTCCCTAATTGGGAAGTCGGAGTGTGTACTTCGCTCTCCGATTTTCACTGCGAACTTCAGGTTTACCACCGTGGTGACTTACAACTTATAAGCGCTTGCATAACTTTGTTGTGTAATGTCGCTTCTACATCATCCGAGTCGAGAATCTTAGGCGTGTCTTCTCCAACTATTCTCTATATCTTCTTTTTTCTGCATGATGCCGGCGTCGACCCAGCGTGCTCTCTTTGAATGTTCAAGATAGCGATGGTGCATACTCAAACTCAGTCAGATAGTGTTGCTATTCGAGGACGGATCCCCGTCAGCATCGTCCCTGAAACCCCGTCGAGACTTTTCAGGAGAAGTAGTCGGTGTTGCAGACAAGCGTCAAAACCGCTTGGGACACAAGAGGAGCACAGAGTTTTGCTTTCGATGCTTCGTTCTCAGAGTGAGTTTTTAATATCTGCTCCTCACTTGCATGAATTTTGACGGAGAAGGAAATCATAGATCAACCTGCTCGAACTGAGCATCAGCCCAAGTCATTACATCATATCCAAAGTCCGAGTTTGGGTATGTCTTGACTATGCGCTTGGATTGAGGAAGAGCATCCTGCATATGTACTCAGCTTTGCACAGCGGTACATTCATCGTTTCGCAGAAACTAGTGAAGGAATCGGTTCCACTGTCGCACAAGCCTAGAGGACAAAGGCGTCGGGGCGATCTACGAGACCTATGGACAAGGACCCGGAAGTTTCTTTACCCTACATATATTTCACCAAGCACTTTCTAACGACATCAGCCATCACTACACACGACAGACAGCAGCTTCGGAGACTTTTACTTGCTGGGTAATGTCTAAATAGACTGACGCACGTTTTATATGAAGGGGATGACATAATGAAATCCGGTGAAGTATAAAAATGATATGTTCAAGGGACTGAAGAGTCCTAGGCGGGTTGCGTTCGAAGATGAGGCTGCCATTCGTAACTTGAAGGCTCTGAAGGACACGACTACCAGGTTGAAGGACAAGACTGTGATTGTCGTTCAAGGTGGGTCTCGACAAAGCGAAGGTGCATGATTGAATACGGGTATGGATTATTACTCTCCCAGCTAAACAGGACTTTTTCAACAATGTCTCGGCAGTGGGCACTAAGTTCTCCACCAAAAAATAATAAGTACAGTACACCCAAACGACTTAAAGCTCACACATAAGTAAAATGTAACTTATAAAATGGCACAATATTGGACAGTCAGCGTACGAATGAATTGGGTAGACTAGAAGAGAATATATGGAGTGTAGATGATTGCCCAGAATACACAGAAGTGAACAATAAATATAACATACAACGTTATGGTAATAACAGACATGAGCACATGAATGGGCGGGTCCTGCTCTTTTCGCAATTGTACAACTTGAATCATACTTACTCAACACGACGCACGCGAATAGGTACTTGATTATCCTCTCCAGCGAGAGACGGATAACGCGAAAAACCCTTTGCAGGCACCAATTTTGCACCCTCTTTCATCTCTAAATGATAATTCCTGGCTATCGTGCATACAACAGCCTGCGACGCATGAGTTAATTATCGGACATCATAAAGCGAGAGAACTGCAGTTACCTTGAATTCACCAAGTAAGAATCCTTTCCCAAGACAAGATGTCGGCCCATCAGAAAACGTGAGCAGATGTCGATGACCTGGAACATCTTTTGCGCAAACAACGCCATCTTCGTTGAGCCATCTTTCTGGTTTGAACTTTCGTGCATCAGGTCCCCAAAATGCCTTGGACAGATTGATCGTTGTTGTAGATACACCGACCGTCGTTCCTTTCGCGATCACCAAACTATCCACGAGCTTTCCGTCACGGGTTTGAACGGGAGTCGACAATGGAAGTACGTTATCTTCGGTGGCCTACATTAACAAGTAACGTATAAGCATTCACGTATGTACGCGTCAGATGTGGCATAGTACTTACGACACGGGTGGTGTCCCCCAAAGATGGATGGCATCGGAGGATCTCATGAGTGAACGCATCCAGGTAAGGCAGCGAGTTTGTAAGTTGTTCCCAAGTCGGATCAACAATGGTTAATTGAGAAAGTTCCTCTCTCAATTTCCTTTGAATGTCAGGATTTTGGGCTAGTTCGACCAAAGCCCACTAGGGTCGTCAAACATCAGCAAAGAGAATCGAGGTGATAAAGATGGATGATACTAACAGATAGAGCGACTAAACGAAAAAATGGTGTTATAAAGACGACGAGATAGAGATAGCGGGATACTCACCCGAAGTCGTTAAATATCCGGCAAGAAGTAATAGTCTCATCTAAATACATCAGTCATTGTAGCCATCAAAATATTTCACTAACCTGGGATACAACCTCTTCAGAGAATGACCCAGATCTTTCACTGGGATCTGTGTCCTTGACTGGAAGATCAGCGGAAGCAGTCAGCAAAAGTTCAAAACAAAAAAAAGAATTGATAACAGACGCAGTAAACCAATAATAGTTCTATCCTTAGATTTCTGGTCTCCTATTTTCTCCGAATCTGCGAGGAGCTTGACAGCAATGTCTCTCAGCGAGTTACTGAGGCTGTCCCTTAATTTCTTTCTATGTGTTGGAAGTTGATCGATCATCGGAAAGAAGTTGACAAGCAGGAGAGTGGTGATATCGAGAATTGATAAATCACGGTTGAATAAAATTTCGAAAGCTGTATAGACCTCTGAATGTTCCCCGTGCAAGGATCTGAAATCATGAGAAAACCCTGCAATGCCAATTGTGTCGAGTCTGCAGACACAAAAGTTATATCTTGAGAATTCTAGGAAATGGGTAGGCTTACGACACACGGTTCATCCAGCTCTTTATATCAATCAAAGCCTCGCCTGATTTGGTGGAGTCAATAAGCGCGTCCCACCCAGCCCTGACCTAGTAAAAAAATTCCGTAAGACTTGCGATGATGTTTACGTTGAGAAAGGAGGTTCACCTTATATGCCGACTCGAAAAAGACAGGTGCCATTGTTCGAATAACTGTATTATTGAACGCAGGAACCAATATCTTGCGTTGACTACAAGATGTGAATCAGGTTCCAAGTCTTCAAGTTGATCGGTTCCCAAGTACCGTTTGTGAGTTTCCCCCACCATCACAAGTAAACTGTTTCCCGTCTGCACGAATGTCAGTCAAGCCGCTGTGAAAATGTAACAGAGCGCGTGGGCATACTAAGTTTTTCATCAACTTTCTGCCTCCTGGAGAACGAACGTAGGTCACGGTTCCTTGAGCAAAAAAGCTGGCTATAGCCTTGGGGTCGGCCAGCATGACTTGAGTAGACCCGAGGCTAGTTGGCACAGCATACACAGATCCATACTCTTCCGCCCATCCCTCGTGAAGTACAGAGCTATCTGGAGATCTGCGCATATAATTGCTGAGGCCAAACAATAGACTCTTGCTAGGAGGCCCTCTGAGAGGTGTCGTTTGACTGCCTGGGCGAACAGCGCGTATAACCCGATACAAAAGCCAGAACCCAAACAGAAAGCCTACTAGCGGGAATGCAACTTGCTTTGGGGAATCGAACATGGCCATTGTCCGCAATGGAGTATTCGTACCCTGTGATTAGTAGAGCAGTGAGTGGATTGAATATCTTGATACTTCAAATTCCAACAGTTGAGACGCTGAGAGTTTCCGAGAACAGTCATACGCGCGTCACACCGGCATGACATTGAATTGAAGTCTGCACTGGTTCGGATCGTCTTCCATTCACCTGTGAAGTCCACCTGACAGGCCTAATTAGGCGTGGAACCCGACCTGGGTTCCACACCAAGTTATGGAGACGTTGGGGGAAGCAGGAGTAGGAAGAGATCAACCTGCCTGGGACGTTGGAAAGTCATAGGGTACAAAAGGGCGCGTTTTTATTATACAATCCTTAGTCTGTTACCTCCAACGACTGAGGTCAGTACATATATTCTTTATCGCCGACACACGCATCTTATAATGAACGGCATATCTTATATCGTCTTGGTAACGTGTTCTATTTCTACAGTTCGCCCTGGGCTCGTTACAAACAGATCAAGAAAAACGTACAGGAGCTACAGTATCTACTGAAACATCGCGAAAGGCTTTTAAAAAATTATTCAGATCAGAGCCACCTATTTGGGGATGATGAACTGATCTCTACGTTTCGAAAAACTTGATAACACTTATTACCCATCTGGCTCTTTTTCTTTATGAATATTTCTTGGCTGCGCTGTGCGCCACTGAAAATGACAACCACACCCATACAGCTTCAATCTCATGCATTTATATCAACAAGAAATGTAATTTGCGCCGGTCTGGGTTATTTCGTACTACTAGTAGTCATACAAGATCATATTTATTCAACACGACGCACGCGAATAGGAACTTGATCGTCCTCTCCAGCGAGAAACGGGTAACGTGAAAAACCCTTTGCAGGCACTAATTTCGCGCCCTCTTTCATCTCCAAATGATAATTCCTGACTATCGTGCATAAAACAGCCTGCGACGCACGAGTTAATTATCGACCACCATAATGCAAGTGAACTACTACAGTTACCTTGAATTCACTGAGTAGGAATCCTTTCCCAAGACAAGATGTCGGCCCATCAGAAAACGTGAGCAAATGTCGATGACCTGGAACATCTTTTGCGCAAACAAGGTCGTCTTTGTTGAGCCATCTTTCTGGTTTGAACTTTCGTGCATCAGGTCCCCAAAATGCCTCAGAACGATTGATCGTTATTGTAGATACACCGACCGTCGTTCCTTTCGCGATCACCAAACTATCCACGAGCTTTCCGTCACGGGTTTGCACAGGAGTCGACAATGGAAGTACGTTATCTTCGGTGGCCTACATTAACAAGTAACAACGTATAAGCGTGAACGTATGTACGTGTCAGATGAGGCATAGTACTTACGACACGGATGGTTTCCCCCAAAGATGGATGGAATCGGAGGATCTCGTGAGTGAACGCATCCAGGTAAGGCAGCGAGTTGGTAAGTTGTTCCCAAGTCGGATCAACAATGGTTAATTGAGAAAGTTCCTCTCTCAATTTCCTTTGAATGTCAGGATTTTGGGCTAGTTCGACCATGGCCCACTAGGCATCGACAAAGATTAGCGAAGAGAATCGAGATGATAAAGGTGGATGATACTAACAGATAGAGCGACTAAACGAAAGCATGCGGCGGCGGTTATAGAGACGACAAAATAGAGATAGTGGGGTACTCACGCGACGTCGTTAGATATCCGGCAAGAAGTAATAGCCTCATCTAAGATACGTCAGTTATTGTAATGACCAACAAATTATTTCATTAACCTGGGACATAACCTCTTCATCGAATGACTGGGATCTCTCACTGGGATCTATCTCTTTGACTGACAGGTCAGCGTAGGCGATCAGTAAAACTTCAGCACAATAAATGAATCGATAACAAACGCAATAACGCAATAATCGATTTATCCTCATGCTTCTGGTCTCCGACTTTCTCGAGTCTACGAGCAGGTTGACAGCAATATCTCTCAGCGAGTTACTGAGATTTTCCCTTAATTTCTTGCTAGGTCTTGGAAGTTGATCGATCATCGGAATGAAGTCGACAAGCAGGATAGTGACGATATCGAACATTGATATTTGTCCTTTGGTAAAAGATTCAAAAGCCGTATAGACTTCCGATCGTTCACCATCCAAGGATCTGAAATCATGAGAAAACCCTGCAATTCCGATGGTGTCGAGTCTACAGACACAAAAGTTATATCATGGAAGTCCAATGGAATGAGTATGCTTACGATACACGGCTCATCCAGCTCCTGATATCAATCAAAGCCTCGCCTGATTTTGTGGAGTCGATAAGCGCGTCCCAACCAGCCTTTACCTGGTAAAAGGCATTCCATAAGAGCTGCGATAGTGTTCAGATTGAGAAAGAAGCTCACCTTGTAAGCCGAATCGAAGAACGCCGGTGTCATTTTTCGAATCGCGGTATTATTGAATGCAGGAATCAAAATCTTGCGTTGGCTACAAGGTGTCAGTCATGTTCTGAGTCATCCAAGTTAATTGGTTCCAACCCCCATACCGTTTGTGAGCTTCTCCCTCCATTATAAGTAAACTGTTTCCTGTCTGAACGAACATCAGTCAAGCCACTGTGATAATGTAACGGACGGGCGTAGTAGACATACTAAATTCTTCATGAACTTTCTGCTTCCTGGAGAACGAACGTAGGTCACGGTTCCTTGAGCAAAAAAGCTGGCTATAGCCTTGGGGTCGGCCAGCATGACTTGAGTAGACCCGAGGCTAGTTGGCACAGCGTACACAGATCCATACTCTTCCGCCCATCGCTCGTGAAGTACAGAGCTATCCGGAGATTTCCGCACATAATTGCTGAGGCCAAACAATAGACTCTTGCTAGGGGGTCCTCTAAGAGGTGTTGTTTGACTGCCGGGATGAACAGCGCGTATAATCCGATACAAAAGCCACAATCCAAACAGAACGCCTATTATCGGGTACGCAACTTGCTTCAGGGCATCGAACATGGCAATTGTCTGCGAGGGTGTATTCATTGGCTTTGGTCGCTGGTTCAGCGGATTAAATATCTCCTCGGTGCCTCAAATTCTGAGCCAAGACGTTGGTCCCGGACAGGTACACGCGTCACACCGGCATAGGACGTGCTATATCGAAGTGGGCGGTGATCGTATACATGGCACTGTAGTAATTGTATAGGAGCATCGGTCGGGCATGACGACTCGTCCAGGCAAGTAGTGTCACGGTGTAATACTTTGTCCCGCGGTTCATGTGACTGTCACGATACATCTTTTCGGCGGTTGGCACCTACTACTACCACTAATAGCTTCTAACGAGGCTTGCGGGCGTTGAGCAATGAAATCTCTCTCTCCCCGGCCACGTGCACAAGTCGTTCTCAGCTGCCCGCAGACCCGGGCCCACATATATCCCACTGGTCGGCGGATGTATACCACATCTGAGACGGGCAACTTGAATGTCTTAGATGTCGTCTAAATCTGACTGGTCTAGAAACTTGGTCTGAAACTACGTCGGATGTCTCGGGACTTGGTATCTCCCGAGACATCCGCTTTCCATTTGCCTATAAGTAAAGGGCTTTCTGGCCATTATTCCTCTCATCAAACAAATCTCATCAGCTTTATTCATCGATAACACTCATACGTCTCCAAGAGAGATAAACATCTTGTCACTCAAACATCATCTTTATCAAACCAATCAACCAAACACCGCTGCTTTTTCATCATGAAGTTCTCTACTGTCTTCATCAGCTCTGTACTTGCCGTTACTTCTCTTCATTCTGCTGCTGCTGCTCCCGCCAACGAGCAACACTGCCGAAGGCTATTGGGGATCAGCCTTCGTCCCGAGGGACACAATCATGATTCTCACGAGCATGGTTCTCACCATCACAAACACGGGAGATCATGGCATGAATCATCGAGGCATGGTCCCTCGAGACATGACCACGATTCATCCAACCATGATCTACACGAGCATGGTGCTGGTTCACATCATCATCACAGGAGATCGTGGCATGAGTCATTGAGGCATGGTTCCCCGAGACACGGCCATGATTCTTCTAAGCATGATTTACACGAGCATGGTGATGGTCCACATCATCATCGCGGGAGATCATGGCATGAGCCGTCGAGGCATGGTTCCTCGAGACACGGCCATGATTCTCCTAAGCACGATTTACACGATCATGGTGATGGTTCACATCATCATCACGGGAGATCGTGGCACGAGCTATCGAGGCATGGTTCCTCAAGGCACGGCCAGAATTCTCCCAAGCACGGAGGCGATTCGCATCACCATAAACATGAGAGATCACGTAAGTACCACTGTCACTCCATTCTAATTTATGCTAACTTGAATCCGATAACAGCGCTAGAAAACAGGAATCCTCTCCCTGTTAACCCCGTTGATATCGTCGGTAATTTGCCCGTAGTCGGTCAACTTCTCAAGGGAATTCTTGGTTCAATTTTTATCAATCCTTCTCCACATAGTGTATCACCATATACACCGAGGCAGATGGCCGCTCTTACCGACCTGCAAACAATGCTTTTCAATGCTGTTCACCAGGTCATACCCACCCTACCAGTACAAGTACCCGACGTGCCAGTTAGAATATCGGACCTGCCCATGGGGTTACCACTAGACTCGCTCCCCGCCGATGTACCTTTCCAAGCAGGAGATCATGGATCCTTCTTAGCTGGTCTTCCGATTGCACCATTTTTACAATCCCTAGCATCTTTCTTCTCCGCCATCGGTTTGCCCAACGTCGCTTCTCCCGATATGGTAACCACGATGTCGTTGACCGACGATCAGGCTTCAAAATTGTCCCAGTTAAAATCTATTCTGGAAAAGACTCTTCCCAAGATCGTGCCCAACGATACTCCAGTCTCGCCTTCTGATTTACCGATTAAAGCTCCTGTGAACCCTTCAAACGTCTCGGTTACAGTTCTAGATGATTCTGCTACGACGTCTGGTGCTCCTGATACGACTGCTACTCCCACCGGAACAGAAGGGACTAACGCGACTACTTCTAGCCCTACTGCATCTCCCTCCGCATAGAACTATACTACATTGATCTTGAATTTGACAATAAATTGATTTTTTTGATTCATTTGACGAGTGAACTTTGAGACGAAAATCAAAGCCGTTTTGTTTCAACAAGCCTCTGATAACCTGTTCGTGTTCATAATACATTTGCTCTAATTATTTCCTGATCTTCTGACTTGGTCTCTTTGACTTGTCATCTTTCATTGAGTTGTTAGAATTTTTTCATCGATCTATTTGTTCAGTATCTTACACTGATGGGAAAAGACGAAGTGTTTCTGTGGATCATTCGCGTACGATGATGATTTATATACGGACAGTAGATAAAAAGAACAGACCACTTATGACAGCCCTATCAAACTCAAACGCCTTTATTAAGCTAAAGTACATGATTGAACAAGAAGTGTGAGTAATTACAAATTTGGCTTCTTTGGTAATCATACAAGATCATATTTATTCAACACGACGCACGCGAATAGGAACTTCATAATCCTCTCCAGCAAGATACGGATAACGTGAAAGACCCTTTGCGGGCACCAATTTCGCTCCTTCTTTCATGTCCAAATGATAGTTCCTGACTATCGTGCATACAACAGCCTGTGATGCACGAGTTAATTATCGGTCAATATAATATGAGTGACCTATTGCAATTACCTTGAATTCACCAAGTAGGAATCCTTTCCCAAGACAAGATGTTGGCCCATCAGAAAACGTGAGTAGATGTCGATGACCTGGAACATCTTTCGCGCAAGCAAGGTCGTCTTTGTTGAGCCATCTTTCCGGTTTGAACTTTCGTGCATCAGGTCCCCAAAATGCCTCAGAACGATTGATCGTTATTGCGGAGACACCGACCGTCGTTCCTTTCGCGATCACTAAACTATCCACGAGGCTCCCGTCACGCGTTTGAACGGGAGTCGACAATGGAAGTACGTTATCTTTGGTGGCCTGCATTAACAAGTAACGATGTATAAGCGTGAACGTGTACACGTGTCATAAGGCACAGTACTTACGACACGGATTGTTTCCACCACAGATGGATAAAATCTGAGAATTTCATGAGTGAAGGCGTCCAGGTAAGGCAGTGAGTTGGTAAGTTGATCCCAATTCGGATCAACGATTGTGAATTGAGAAAGTTCATCTCTTAGTTTTCTTTGAATGTCAAGATTTTGAGCAAGTTCGACCATGGCCCACTAGGTGTTGCTAGAAATGAGAGAATAGAATCAAGGTGACGAACGTGGATGATACTGACAGATAAAGCGACTAAACGAAGAGATGCTGTTAAAAAGACAACCAAATACAGATAGCATGCTACTCACCCGACGTCGTCGCATATCCGGCAAGAAGTAACAGTTTCATCTAGAGTTCATCAGCGATTGTAATCAACAAAATATTCAACTAACCTGGGACACAACCTCATCTAGCAATGACTGGGATCTCTCATTAGAATCTATGTCTTTGACTGACAGATCAGCGTAAGCAGTCAGTAAAATTTCAGCACAATAAATGAATCGATAACAAACGCAATAAACCAATAATCGATCTATCCTCAGGTTTCTGGTCTCCGATTTTCTCCGAATCTGCGAGTAGCTTGACAGTGATATCTTTCAGTGAGGCACTGAGATTGTCCCTTAATTTCCTTCTAGGTGTCGGAAGTTGATCGATAATTGGAAAGACATTAACAAGCAGGAGATTAGCGATATCGAGCGTTGATAATTCTCTGTTGGTAAAAGATTCAAAAGCTGTATAAACCTCCGAGCGTTCACCATGCAAGGATTTGAAATCATGAGAAAACCCCGCAATACCGATTGTGTCGAGTCTATAAACACAAAGTTATATCACGGGAACCCTATGAAACGAGTATGCTTACGATACACTATTCATCCAGCTCCTGATATCAATCAAAGCTTCGCCTGATTTAGTGGAGTCAATAAGCGCGTCCCAACCAGCCTTGACCTGGTAAAGAAATGTCCATAAAACTTAGGCTGTTGTTCAGGCTTCAGATTGAGAGAGAGGCTCACCTTGTATGCCGAATCGAAAAATGCAGGCGTCAATTCTCGAATAGCTGTATTATTGAACGCGGGATTCAAAGCCTTGCGTTGACTAGATACCAGTCAGGCTTGGTGTCCTCCAAGTTGATTAATTTCAACCCCGTACCGTTTGTGAGTTTCGCCAACCATCACAAGTAAACTGTTTCCAGTCTAGATGGAAAGAATGTCAGTCAAGCCGCTTGGAAACAGAATGGGCGAGTGTAGACATACTAAATTCTTTACAAACTTTCTGCCTCCTGAAGGACGAACGTATGTCACGGTTCCTTGAGCGAAAAAACTAGCTATAGCCTTGGGGTCGGCCAACATTACTTGAGTCGACCCGAGGCTAGTTGGCACAGAATACACGGATCCATACTCTTCCGTCCATCGCTCGTGTAGCACAGAGCTGTCTGGATATTTGCGTATATAATTGCTGAGGCCAAACAATAGACTCTTGCTAGGAGGCCCTCTGAGAGGTGTCGTTTGACTGCCTGGACGGATAGCGTGTATAATCCGAGACAAAAGCCATAATCCGAAGATAACGCCGGCTAGCGGGTATGCAACTTGCTTTGAGGTATCGAACATGGCCATTCTGTGAGGTAGATTTGTACACAGCCTAAATAACAGAACGGATTAAATATCACGGTGCCTCAACTTCCGAGTCCGTGACGACGAGTCCCGAACGCGTACGCGCGTCACACCGGCATTTGCATGTTGACATGGCACGTCTTATTCAATATTGAAATGCGGAGCAACCATGGACTTACGTGCGGCAGTGCCATCACAGTCATACTGTGATAAGCGGCGGAGAGGTTCCGCCGGGATCTTCTTACTACCATGTGATGTGTCGTTCATGTGACTATCCCGATGTCTCCTTGGGTTGACTTTAATTCCTACGCTTTCGAATGTGATCTCGGAGGATTTACGGGTAGCGCTCACTGAACAAAATGAACCGGTGAGCAGAAAACACAGAAGAATGGCCTTTACGCACAAAATTGAACATAATTTGCGTCAGCTGCGGAACAATGAGCCACTTTGGTCAGATAATGACAACCCCCTGGGTTGTCACTGCCATGCCTTCACTTTGATGACGTGCATCATGCATTCCTTTAATCTCGTCAATAAAGATCTGTTGGACAGAAAACTTTCACAAACCAACCTGACAAACACATACTGGAGCAAAGGTCCCCTCGATCCACAGCAGAATGAAATCCCCTCGTCAGTCGCTCAACAAAATGTCTCAGGAAAATGTGCGACTTCGAAACCCCCGTGAATTGAAGGGCGCTACCGTATGGAGGAATCTTGATGTTTGTTCGTGCTTGTCCCGGGCGGGCACAGCAGCTGTACATCCTTGGCTAGGCTACGTAGTGTCGATCGGTGTGACTCTGACTCTCCAGCGGCGAACTTTGACAACACCACCAGATAAACTCAGGGTTACAACGTCAAACAGGAGGAACATTATACCGAGAATAGACCCCTCCACGAGCTCCTTGAAGTTGCAAAAGTACTAGTGCATCAGAATTAACAGAAGTAGATTGAACATAGACGGTGAGTGTTTGCATACCATTGAATCCATCGATTTTCGGAGGTCACTAGTCTCTTCTTGGCTGCGCCACGCACCATCAAAATATACATAACGATACATAACAACCACACCCAAATGGCTTTATTAAGCTACATAATGTATAGGAGTGAACAAGGAATAAAATACAACGTTGGCTTCTTCCGTAGTCATATAAGATCATATTTATTCAACACGACGCACGCGAATAGGAACTTGATCCTCTCCAGCAAAACACGGATAACGTGAAACACCCTTGGCAGGCACAAATTTAACGCCCTCCTTCATCTCCAACTGATAGTTCCTAACTATCGTGCACACAATAGCCTGCACATAGTAATCAATAACCAGCAACCGTAACGTATGAATCCACCCCAGTTACCTTGAATTCACCTAGCAGGAATCCCTTTCCAAGACAAGACGTTGGCCCATCAGAAAACGTGAGCAGATGTCGATGACCTGGGATATCTTTTGCGCAAACAAGGCCATCTTTGTTGAGCCATCTTTCCGGGTTGAACTTTCGCGAATCAGGTCCCCAAAATGCTTCAGACCGATTGATCGCCGTTGTGGATACACTGACCATCGTTCCTTTTGCGATCACTAGACTATCTACGAGGTTCCCGTTACGAGTTTGAACGGGAGCCGACAATGGAAGTATATTATCTTTGGTGGCCTGCATTAACAAGGTATGGGCGTGAACGTGTATAAGCATCGTACGACACTGTACTCACGACACGGATTGTTTCCCCCAAAGATGGATGGAATCGGAGAATCTCATGAGTGAACGCGTCCAGGTAAGGCAGCGAGTTGGTAAGTTGATCCCACGTAGGATCGGCAGTAGTGAATTGAGAAAGTTCCTCTCTCAATTTCCTTTGGATGTCGAGATCTTTGGCTAGTTCAACCATGGCCCACTAGGTGTTGCCAAACATGAGCAAAGAGAATTGAGATGATAATGTTGGACGACACAGACAGATAGAGCAACTAAACGAAACGAAAGATGCCGTCATACAGACATCCGAATAGAGATAGTAGTACTCACCTGATGTCGTTGAATATCCGGCAAGAAGTAATAGCATCATCTAGAATACGTCAGTCATTGCAATAACCAACAAATTGTTTCACTAACCTGGGACACAACCTCATCTGGGAATGACTGGGATCTCTCATTAGAATCTATGTCTTTAACTGACAGTCAGCGCAAACAGTTAGCAAACAAATTCAGAAAAAATAAAGAATCGATGACAAACGCAATAAGCCAATAATCGATCTGTCCTCAGGCTTTTGATCTCCGATTTTCTCCGAATCTGCGAGCAGCTTGACAGCAATACCTCTCAGCGAAGCACCGAGGTTTGCCCTTAATTTATTTCTAGGTGTCGGAAGTTGATCAATCACCGGAAAGACATTGGCGAGCAGGAGGCTGGTGATGTCGAGCATTGACAATTTTCTGTTAAATAAAGCATCGAAAGCTGTATAAACCTCCGAACGTTCACCCTGCAAGGATCTGAAATCATGAGAAAACCCTGCAATGCCGATTGTATCGAGTCTGTAGACACAAAGGTTATATCTTGAGAGTCCTGTGAAACGAGTAGGCTTACGATACACAGTTCATCCAGTTCTTTATATCAATAAAAGCCTCGCCTGATTTGGTAGAGTCAATGAGCGCATCCCAACCAGCCTTGACCTGATAAGAATAATTCCATAAAACTAGTTACGGTGTTCAGATTGATGATGAGGTCCACCTTGTATGCAGAATCGAAGAATGCCGGTGTCAATTTTCGAATTGCTGTATTGCTGAATGCCGGATTCAATATCTTGCGTTGACTAGATACCAGTCAGGCTTTGTGTCCTCCAAGTTGATTAATTACAATCACATACCGTTTGTGAGTTTCGTCAACCATCACAAGTAAACTGTTTCCTGTCTAGATGAAAAGAATGTTAGTCAACTCACTTGGGAAAGTATAATGGATGGATATAAACATACTAATTTCTTTATAAGCCTTCTGCTTCCTGAAGGACTAACGTAGGTCACGGTTCCTTGAGCAAAAAAGCTAGCAATAGCCTTTGGGTCATTCAACATGATTTGTGTAGACCCGAGGCTAGTTGGCACAGAGTACACAGATCCATACTGTTCCGCCCATCGCTCGTGAAGTGCAGAGCTGTCTGGAGATTGACGTATATAATTGCCAAGGCCAAACAATAGATTCCTGCTAGGAGGTCCTCTGAGAGGTGTCGTTTGACTTCCTGGACGGACAGCGTGTATAATGCGGGACAAAAACCACAATCCGAATAGAACGCCAGCTAGCGGGTATGCAACTTCCTTTGATATATCGAACACGGCCATTCTGTGAGGGTATATTCGTATGCGGTGTTTCCAACTGCGCGTTCGAAGAGACGACTCCGAGTCGCTGAGTCCCGCAATGTGTACTACGCGCGTCACGCTGGCATTCAGAATTTCAGATCATGACAGAACTCTGGTGATGGCCGGCTGGCAGAGATGCCCGCCCATTCCCATACTATGACACACGGGGTACTCGCCGGCCCCAGGAATTCGCCAGTTTTTTATTACTCACTCAATAATGATTGGATTTCTTAGCTAGTTGGTATGCAGAGTCTATGGTATCATATAGCATACATCCAAGCCAAATTTTGAAGAAATATGCTGTAGATATCGAGTTCTATTGTACGAAAATTGTCACTCTTGCCGATGGATGCCGAGGCGGACCTTGAACTTGATCTGCGTTCAATTAGTGTAATTACTGTAGTCGCGTCGCCAACTGTCAGCCTCTCTGCAAATGTCGCGTCTATGGTCAAGCAAGAAGCACCCAGACCATACATACGAAGCTCGAATTTAGGCTGCAGTAGATGGATTAGCGAGTGGGCTTCATAGGACGATTGCAGCAGCAGCCAGAACACACGGTGTACGCCAATTTTGATTCTCAACTTTCTGATTCCAAACTTTTACCAGGTTGCGCGCCGAACCTTGAGCGACCGAATGGCTGGCCGACATGAAGCAAGAGCAAAGGCTCATGGAAAATGCCAGCTTCTTAGCCCTGCAGAAGGGCGCGTCTTAATCGACTGGTGTGCCCATCGTTCAGCCGGTGCAACTCCTCTGGATCGGAAGGCTCTCC
>QLOR01000191.1:0-78656 GCA_003313825.1 Sarcodon aspratus
TCTCGCATCTGGGGCATTCGACGATGTAATACACATATGGGATACTCGTACCCATAAACTTACTTCGACCCTTGGACCACCTTCACACGTCGATACTTTCCACTACAGCCAAGCGTTCTCTGCAAACAACAATAGATTAGTGTCTCTTGAACAATCACACTATTGGAAAGATAACCCACAGATGCATCTCGAATTGTGGGACGTAGCGACAAGGAAATGCCTTATTTCCGTGAAAGTTGATGCATCCTTCCGAAAAGCTTCATTCAGCGTCGATGGGACCAGCGTCATCCTGGAGAGCAAGGACTCGAGGACTGGGTGGAGAGTATCCCCCAATCGGTCTGCTATCGAAGACCACAAGAATAATCACCCCTCGCATTTGATGGAATTTTTCCCCATACCCGATGCACAACAATCTGTATCCCCACGTCTCTATCATTACCATCAGGAGAACGAATGGATTCTAGACGAGAAGGACAGACGAGTCCTTTGGGTACCGCCTGATCTGAGGCATGAAAGTGATTCTTATGGGAATATGGTTGCTTTAGGATCTCAAAGCGGAAGAGTCCC
Organism: Sarcodon aspratus; assembly: GCA_003313825.1. Taxonomy (NCBI): domain Eukaryota; kingdom Fungi; phylum Basidiomycota; class Agaricomycetes; order Thelephorales; family Thelephoraceae; genus Sarcodon; species Sarcodon aspratus. The sequence continues at coordinate 568 of QLOR01000191.1, forward strand.
GATTTTAGATTTTTCAGATGTGCGATATTGACCAGTTTGAACTCCGTTGTTTGTCGAGTCTTTTATTGTAGTACTATATTCTATACATCTGTATAATTCGCATCTTGTGAATTGCTATGTAATAACTGCCTATGGACGCCAAACGTCCGCGACAGGTTATGATGCGCTAAACCTCAAAATTATTTTTCTCTCCTCAAGATTTGGTCGTCATCCATTTTTTAGGTTCATTGTTAACAGATGGCCCGACGATGCTTGGGATATATATTCACAGAACTATCGGATACATATATTTCCTCAAACCGTACAGGATAGTGAACAAGGAGGTGGTGAATATGGCAGTCACAAGATAAGTAGAAAAACTCAAGGCAATGCCAGTGCGTGCGAGCCAGTGTTGGCAAGGCCCGTGGAGGGCCGGCTCGGTCTGTGGCCATGGCCGCGTGGCAGGCCAAGGGCCACAAACATGGCCGTGGCTTAACTCCTAATTAGGTATATGCTCAGTGCTGTTCGATTTTCGTGTTTACTCGCTCTGCTGCTGTGTCTGGATTCTTTGGGCACGTTCCACCTATCACTGCTACTGTGAGACACGAGTCCATGACTTTCCTTGAGGCTGGTGGAGGGACTCCTTCTATGATCATCTCTTACTCGCACAGAAAGAGTCAGGAAGACTACCGGCACGGGCTTATCCCAGTACGTTAAAGGACAACCCAATGATGCTCCAGAATCCATAGACACTGCCTGGCCGCTGTTGTTGCTGCGGAAACTATGCGGGATGGGGCAGAAGGGTGAAGAGTTGCTAAACACAACCTAGCAGTAACCGAGGCACAGTTTTTCTTTATATTTCAATTGTATGCGTCTCATTAATGTCATCGATACAGCGTGGGCACTTGCTCTGGATGCATTGTTACGCTGAGAACTGATACAGCACTTACGAAATCCGTCAAAGCGTCCATCTCAGCCTCAAAATGTGCACAACAAAGCCAGCAAATGGGTGGGTTACATGGGACTGGATAGGTTGGCCATCGAAATGGCAATCATGGCACCGTATTGAAACATACTGTGGACCAAATTCAATAATATATACAAGCCTTTGTACTAAGTATTGAATATACTCGATGTCGATTATGAGTGAATTCGACATGCCGCCTTATTCCAAAATTTTTCACCAAATGTGTTGGCAGTGCTGCGACTCGGACCTTCATTGTAGAATATAGAATGTATTTGTGCGCGACTCGCTATAGAATAGCTACGGTACAGGCGTAGTATTTATACTAGATCTACAAGAACGCCACAACTTCATTGCTGTCCGAAAGACAACCATAATGATATCACGACGTGAACGTTGAATATTCAACATTCATCTTATGCACCAGGACTTGGTACTTGCAATACTCAGTACTCAGTGCTTATCTATGCATTTGCATGGCCAAAGCGACACTATTTTGAACTACGTGCTACTGTTTCGCCGGTTGTTGTCCGAGTGATCACATGCACAGACCATATATGGTATGTTTCTCCAAAAGTGAACAAATCACGTTACTATTCCTAAATGCGGAAAAGCCATGGCCACAGTCAGTATGGCAAGCCATGTTTTTGTGGCAATTTGGCAAGTCATGCGGCATGCCACTGGCCTTGCCAACACTGATGGGAAGTAATTCATGCTCGAGTTGAATGATTTACAACTCAATCCGACAACAACTTGTATCTTTTCCACTCGATTGCCATTACAATAATTCATTCACAAACTGAATCCTACTACACTTCGGGCTTCGAGCTTAGGTCCAACTCTTTAATCCACAAGCTTCAAGATTGAACTCGTCTGGCACGGTCCTCACTGGCAAAAAACTATGCTTTGCAAGTGCTGGCAGAGACAGATGTGCTCGAAACTGCGGTTTTGTGGTTGGAATTCAACAAGTTCGCTGGGAACCAGGCGACCCTTTAGCAAAAAGCCTGTCCAGGATGCTCGGTAGTAAGGGACAGCAAGCCGTCTGCCATGTTCAGCCGCCATGGTATGCACTGCGCACACTCCAACGAGCGGTTCAAATATTCTCCTTCATCACATCCATTCAAGAATCAATCTACTGGATATGAAGCGTAATGGTGATTTGTACATGATTTTTTTTGTTCGGGAGTTACGCAGACCACATCTAGTAATTTATACAGTCTTCTCAAAGTGACCCTCGCAGCGGAATGCAGTGTACTGTCCATTTTCGACTAAATCTGTCTATGCGACTGCAAGTTCAATGCAAGCAGCAGATTTGTCGAGCGCCGAGGTTGTTGTGTATAAATTGGTACACTGATTCATAAGCTAGATCCTGCCACTCAGGCTGCTAGTGCTGTCAGTGCTGCGTATCTTAACTTGGACTGGACGAATGTGGGGAACTCTCGCATGGTATGTTCGGTTTTGATAAAGAATCATGATTTCCTGGGTATTCAGAGCTTTGGACTACGTACTACTAAATTAGTCCGCTGCAATCATTTCCGACCCACTCTAAACGGATCTGGGAGGAATTATTAACGAGTTTTCGTCATTTCTCACTTTGGGAACAACACGCTTCACAGCTCGAACGCTCACAAGTTCTTCTCTCTCCTCTGATCCAGATCTCACAGCTCTGCTGACTCCATCACTGCCCTTACTAAATGAACTCATAGGTTTAGAAGCCCTTCTCCACTCGCCTCGATCACTCACCTCGCACGCCACGACTGGCGGTCAACTACCCATCATACTATTCTCCGCTTCCCCAGTTCCTCCTGCATAGTTGCCGTACTGCTGATACGTCGACTTGGAGGCGATCTAACCTCACCCAAGGGAAAGTCGTACGTCTTTTCAACTTCCGTCGTCCCCATTCTATAAATATTCAAACTTGCATTTTCGCAGCTATGCAATAAGTGTGGTTTGTTCGAACGAACACACTTGCGCCCCAGACCAGAGCAGTCCCCTATAATGCTTCAATGACTCCTCTCACTGATCATTATTAAGGGACGCCCCAACAGATGCATCAGCGGGAGTATGTTCAAAATCAGAATACTTTACCTGGAATCCAGCATTATACCAGTGGTAGTCCCCATCATAACTCCCCACTCTCAGCGCTATTACCTCGCTCGATGTCGAGAGAGTCCATATCTATCGGCCATGGAGTGGATAGATCTCCTGAATGTACTTTGCCTTCGCTTTCCCGGTCGTCGAGCCCCCTGATGCACCTGCAGCATTACTATGTCCTATTCTAACAGCCAAGATTGTGATGCAACCACCAGCCTCTCCCGGTGGCGATTTGATTCTGACGCTCTTTGATATCACCCTTTAATATCACCTAATTGTTTTATATTTTATCTCCCCCCCCCAGCATTCATGGTTGACCCAATCGCGAGTCAACATCACTTCAATGCCGCGGACGCCTATTTCCGCCACTGGAATGCCTAAACCTGCACGAAATGCTTATGTGTGCTCTATAGACACTCCCTGTCCATCCCCCCGGCCCACTTATATTTTTCGCATATATATATATTGATTGTGCTATCGATTGCTGTGTCGTCTTTTCACCTCCAGATATTAGTCCCCTCATTCGTCCGTCTGCCCGAGTTATCCCGCGATTATCTCCCTTCCCTGCCCGATCGCTACTAACGCTCGGTTCTCGCAGCATTTCAAGTCAGTGGCCGGCACGGTCTTCGCCCATATTCGCATCGCAAAACCATCCGAGTTCAAATTACAATACTTGTACCTAGCTACAGTCTTGAGTGCTACATATCGCGAAGCGTACGACATACAAAGTCACGTACATCTAAATCCTACTAGTAAGAAACAATCACTCAAACACATCCGTTGCGAATCTGGACGACTTGATGATAAGTTCCATCGCCGCCGCAGCCTGTCCTTCCGAACCGCAATTATCCCTTTCACTTATAATATCAAGCAACTTCTGCTTGATTCCGGAAGCAACTTTACCAGATCCGCAAACAAAAAACTATTGGAAAAAGAAAAAAAAGGTTTAGGTTTGAATTCTATGAAACGATCAGAACTGAATTGAAGCTGACCTTGGCTTGATCGTCGAACATCTGGGTGATGTCAGCGCGGTCCTTCCAGATACGACTATAAACACAGAACAAGTTAGATCTGGACATTTGACCGTTGCATACATCACGTACTCTTGAACGTATTTACATCCGAAAGACTCGTCGCTATACCTTGAGAAAGCAGGTCGTATATCTAACACTCCGGACGTGGTCCACTCAGCGATATCAGTATCCGAGTAAAGATAATCATCCTTTGGCGATCTACACCCGAAGAAGAGTAACAATTTGCCAACGTCTCGACCTCCTTGTTTCTGCAACACTCGCTCTTGAATAAACCCGCGCATAGGTGCCAGACCCGAACCGGCACAAAACATGACCACTGGAGTCGCCGGATCAGCTGGGAGATGGAATGCCACCGATTGGCGAATAGCCATTTGGACCCTGTCTCCTGGTTTGAGATTATCAAGATAGTTGGAGGCGACACCCATGAAAGGCTCCTCTTTGCCCGAGATGGCTGGTGCGTGGAGAACGCTTATGGTGAGCGTTGCGTGTTGAGGATTCCACAGTGGAGATGATGAAATAGAATACTGCCTGATACGCATTGCTGGGAGGATTTCAAGGTAAGTACCAAAAGAGATTTTGATATCTGGATTGGCTTCAAGAATGTCCAAGATGCTCAATCGTTTTGAAAGAATTTCATCAGCGTAGGAAGACTCCATTTTCTGTAGGACGCTCGTCGACTTTTCAGAATTCTCAGCCTGTAATAAAGTGCGGATGTTACGAGGGGTCGCAGGTTGTGAGATCTCGACATATCCACCAAGAAGCACCAAGAGAGCGATTGGCCGATCCACCGGCAACGCCGTTGGCCCGTGGGACGATATCAAAATCTACAACTGGATCAGTGACCCCGTTTACGAGAAGTAAAAAAAAATACACTCACCTCTTGTTCTCCATAAAGTCTGAAGTGGCTCAGCACACGGTTGACATCTCTAGGCGGATTGACCGGCAAGCTAGAATAGACATTAAAAGTTTCCGGTTTGAAATCACAAATGGTATCTTACATTGCCAAGTAGTCTCCAGCACGATAGGTTTGATCTTCAGGTAACTTGAACTCTGCAACGAAGGTTTGATGTCACATTCTCGATCACGAAACAAAGGCTTGCTTACCAATGTGTCTTTTGACTGGCTGCCCAGGAGTAGTAAGAACTTTATTCAATATAACTTCTCCGAGTGAGGCATCATTCTGACGAAGAGTGATGGCTCTCGCTGTTCCAGTGTCAACATTCGCAATATCGATCATCGCTCTGGGCGTCGATTCAGTGGTTTGATATTCCTGAAATAATCATTCAACAACTATGAAGGTCCGGAAGTTTATTGGATACAAACCTCGGTCAATGTGGCGAAGAGAGAGGCCTCCCATTCATCAAAGACCCGCAGCATGTCAGGACCGGAAGCATCACCTTCTCCTCGTTCCACTAGCCGTTTCCCACCTCGTTCGCTGATCAACGCATCCACCAACTTGGGGATGCGTTGGTAAGTCTGAACCCAATCAGTATTCCCGCATCCGAAGATAGCGTATTTCACTTTGGCGAACTCGTCACCATTCAAATTACCGAGCCATTTGAAAAAATACGCTGCGTTATCGGCAGGCTCCCCTAGTAATAACAGGTGAGACGTCTATAACAGGTATCAGTTAAAGAGCTACAACAAACCCTCAAAAGACGCGGTCACTATAACGACGGGACCATCATTAGGGAAGTGCTCAGCAGCTGAGTCCAGGGTTCCCATGGTCGATTTGAATCCTGAAGATATATAAAGGTTATGACGCCATTGCTCGGAAGTATGGGGTTTTTGTGTGTATGCTTACCGTAGTTTACCGCATCTGTGACAATTCTTTGCGCAAAAGACTCGGAGTTTCCTGTGTTGGAACCATACAGAACGTACAGAGGCTGGTCACTAGTGTCGACCTTGCCCGCCTTGGGAGCTACCGAAGGTTTTGGTATACTGGCAGCCCGAGAACCAAACAGATTAGATGATGGTGAGGTATATAATCGAGGCGATTTAGATCGCGGTATAGCTCGGATATAGAAGTTTGCAGGTTTGACGGTAAGTGATTGCTTGAGCTCAAGAGTGTAGCTGGGGTCAACGCCGACAATGTCAAACTTCTGATATACTGTGGCGATTGCCATATGTGCTTCTTGCCATGCGAATGGTCTTCCCTGCGCTTGTTGATGAGACAAGTAGAACAGAAGAAATTCGATGTACTACATACAATGCAACCACGCATGCCAAAACCAAAGGGCTGCCATGCATTTTGCTTTCGAACGGCAAGTAGTTAGTAGATTGTTTCTGCTGGAAAAGACGAAACTTACGGGTAGAGCCTCAAATTTACCGTGGAGCATTCTGTCGGGATTGAATTCCTCGGCCTGCAAAGCAATGAATATTTGGAAGTAAAATGAGAGAGGATACTACAAACGTCGGGTCCCCATACGGCAGGATCTCGATGCATAAGATGAGTGCTAGCGATTATTGTATCGTCGGGGGTAACGGCGTATTTCCCTCCGCCGAGCGTTGTTGGTGCTAAAGCATCAACAGAACGCATCGGGGCGGTAGGATTGAGTCTGAGGGTTTCTCGCATGACGGCTGAGGAGCGACGTTGAGCCAAGAAATAAGAGTTTGCATATTTCCACTCACCGATGGTATATGGCATTTTACCAATGTCAGTCAGTTGAATAGGTTGGTCTCCCAATACTTCATCGATCTCTGCGCGGAGTTTGGCTAATGCGTCGGGATTTTTTAGCAGCTGGTAGACGGTAAAGGTCAGCATTCCTGAAACAAGTCATCTTTTAATTAAATTTGCAAGTTTAGACGTTCGTGTGAAAGCACCTGAAGTTGTCTCGTGACCTTATAATAATCATTTTTAGTTGAAGACAAATTGAGAAAGAACATCGAGAATCACCAGCGATAAGGAAAGTGATGAGCTAAGGCGAATGAACCAACATTAGACTCGTCAAAACTTGGAGATAATTGTAGACGCACGTTGTCTACAATTGACCGATCGGTCATGCCCTCACCAGTTTTAGGGTCTTTCCCACTTAACATAAGATTGAGTAAATCTTTTTTATCTGTAGGATTTTCCTTTCGCTTGTTTACAACTTGGTAAGAGAAGAACAAAGATGTCAACCAAAATAGCAACAACAAAGGAGGGAAACATACTGGAGGTGGCTAGCTCAGTCATGGATCTTATGTCTTCATCATACTTGGTTTGGGAGGTTTTCATGAAAGCCTGGACTAGGTTTGGTCGATTGGCGCGGAGACCAGATTCGACAAGGAAGTCAAACATAGCCTGGGCAAATGGATGGGGAGATGGCTGGGAAAAGGATCGAATCGTAAATCAAAATTTAAGGAGGCGACTGAAGACATACGAGATAAAAAGAATTTAAGCTAAGGGTAGGGATGAGCGATCTAATTTCGTGATGGGATGGAAAAGGACGCACCGATAAGACATGGAGCACAGGGCGATCGCATCCAAAGTCAAACGCGTGAAGTCTTCTGCAGGATTGATGATATGATCTGGGCCAAAGCTGGAAGTGAGATGAACATGGAAGGAAGACGGAAACTAGTAGAGAAAAAAAGAGTACCGATCCCACTTCTGAATCAATTGGGTTATGACGTCGTACATGTCGTCGAACATGCCCACGATTGACGCAGTTCCAAAAGCTGGCATTAGTACGCGATCTATGTAGGGCGGAGATCGGTAAGAGGACAGTAAAAAGATAAGGATGATCGCATACGAGCTATGCCCCAGTTCTTATCAGTGCCGTATGCACTATAATTGAAGAAGAAGATGAGGCAGAGGGCAGTGAGGGGAAGAATAAAACATACGTGAACAATCCATCGTGGACGAGACTGCGGACTTCCAAGAGAGGGCCACTTGGCTTTTTCAGGAAACGTTTCTCGTCGCTAACTTCATTATTGAGATCATAGGTGCTAACGACTACAAGTGTTCTACCTGTAGGCGAGATGAGATGAGGGAGAAGGAGAGGAGAGAACTTGAAGAACATACCGAGAATGTTGAGTTTGTAGATTGGGCCATATTGTTGGGCCAAGAGATTGAAAGATCGGAGGGGGACGTCCTTCTCGATATTTGCGATGTTGCCTAGGAATGGTATGGCAGCAGGTTGAGGGATAGGCAGGGACATGATTGTGATGAAAGAAAAGACGGGAGGAGAGAGAGGAGGGGTTTATAACGACGCTCAGGCGCGAATAGTGAATACATAACTAGACCTGGCAGTTACTAAACCTACTAGTAGACGCGGCAGAAGAACGTGCGCTTAATCCGGTTACCTTGCTTGCAAGGTTTCTCCACCCCAAATGAAGCCTGTTTTCGTGTTCTCCGATCAAATCCGCGGAACGGCAATTCCCGGCCGTATCGTGACTCGTGAATCCGTGACCTTCGAGGCTACTAATATATGTCTGCCGTATGCCAATGATGACGTCTATTGCGTTGTAGTTGTAAGCCTTTTTAGCTCATCCAGTCTGTGGTCTTTCATCAGTATCATGTACCTGTTTAAATAGATTTTTTTCGAAATCTCGTAGCAATCGTCGTCGAATCGTCGATCAGCCTGAACTCTTAAGACAAAGCCACATAAAGGTTGACGTTGAACGTTGAACATTGTCAAACCTCCATTGGGAGGCAATGCGTGTTGATAATGTCGACGATGTATGGGATTGTTTGTTTACATGTAACAAACGAAAACGAATTATCGTAATAGAAAACAAGGCTTCTACTAGTATATGTTCGAAAAACATCTTGTAACATAAAGAAGCAAGGTTTCCACCGGCGCGAGACGGCATTTCTGTTAACAGAACTGGATAAAATCACGTTCGTACCTCACGTTAACAGTATAACGTGAGGTACGAATGTGATTTTATACAATTCGGTTATCGGGCTCACAATCGATGTAGGGCATCATGTAATCTGGACCGAATTGAGTACAGATAAACCAAAAATGCAGATTCTTCGTATCATGACTCAAGGGGTGTGGACGGATGACGCGAGGCATCCTCTACTACCATGGTGGTTTTGATACTCAGTGCCAAGCATTGTGCGAACGGGCAAAGATATACGACTCAAATCTTATATGACATCCCGTTTCACACCAGCGGTACAACTAAACCTCATCCATGCACTCTACGTCAATGTCCTTCAACAAACCCACTCTCCAATCCCCCCAGCGTACTTCCGAGAGCAATAGCGCTACAAGTGATGTTTATCCCACTAATTCTTTAAGGAACCCTCTTCAGAGACTGATAGGCACCAACAATGTGAGACTATAAAAGAAGTGTCCACAAAGCAGAATGCAGGTAATAAGAGTTCTACTATGCATTTCGACGTACGTCGGATTGATTTCATTGAGTCTCTCGTTGGATTTGGCCTATGCCGGAATCCTGGCTACTCGTCCTTGAAATAATGCTGAGGAGCAGAAATAGAGGTTCTATAGGCACGTTCGTTATACTAGGGCCAAGATAGATTAAACCTAGACCAAAAGTTTCGCGAGTCAAGTTATATCTGATCGCTGTACTTGATATACCGGAGTATACGTCAAATACGCCGATAATAACCCTGAAGGGCGCCACAACAGTCATCATCCCATGAAAAGACAGATCACGCAACAGCGTATATATTGTGCAAAGAGCGACAGTACGGGTAGTAAAGAAGTAAACGAATGTCAAGAGTCCGACAGTTGAACTTGATGTCCAATTAGCGTCCAAAATTATATGCAGGAGGAAGATCATTGCTCATTGACGCGTCATTAACCAGTGTTCCACGATCCTTTCTGTCAATCAGTTGAGCCACATCAAGTAGTTGTTTCTATGATCGAAAACAAAATAAAGTCAGACGACTCTCAAACCACATATACTGGGTAACTCACCGATGCTAACTCTGTTGTATGATCTGTCTGCGCATGGGTATAAGGAGCGTCAGATGTCGACGGACTGCTATTGAATAGATGATCAGTGGAGTTCTGAGGCACCCATGCCTGAGTGGACTCTGATGCATCGTGGTTATGAACGGTCGAAGGTTGTGGTGTCGTGTAGAAAGGAACTGGATGCATATACATTTGGCTTTGATCTGGTAAATCCATGCTCGTAGAAACGGGGGAGCTCAGATCATAAGCTCTGGGCTTTCTGTTGCGGCCCTTGCGCCATACTAAGAACGAAAGTACCATTGCTACTGCAACGATAATGCATGCACCAGCGATAATTCCTCCTATGACACCCCCAGTCAATCTAATAAGGAAACTTAGTCTAAAATCAGATGACTATTAAATAAATTGTTCACAAAGACGATCGGCTGTTATTAGAGGTCCTTATTTCAGAACATCTCCCTAGATATGGGAGGAACTTACCTTGACGACACAGGCTGGTTTGACGATGGAGCTTGGCTTACTATGGCATAGTCAATATTAAGAGTTTGACCATTTTTGTAAGGCTGGTTGATCAGTTTTACAATATGGCTTCCTTGACCGAGATTGTTGTTTTCATAGATCATGGTTTGCGGGGAAAATGATTCTGCGGTGGCATTGTAGGATTCCGACTGTCCACCATCAATCTGAACTGTATAGCCCCCATTGCCAGGTCCAGCCGTACCGAAAATTTGAACAGCTGGGCCTAGAAGACTAAGGAGTCGTCCATGGTGATAGAAATATGATAAATACCCTGTATCGACAAGATGATCAGCTCGTTGACAATAAACAACAAAGCACTGACTTGGAAAGTATACGTGACATATGCGCCCGCGGTGTCGGTTGCGCTGATTCCAATACGGCGATGAACAAAGCTCAACGGCAGACGATTATACACATGGCAACTCACTGTCCAGTTCCACCGCTATAGTAGCCCAAATTATCCAGTTCTGTGAACCACGAGTCTGAATAACTGAAAGCAGGATCAGTATCTTGCTGGGTAACAGCAACGAGAGAATCGTCTATCTGAGTCTCATATGTAATCTGATTCCATCATCAGTCTTAGCAAGACTGCCAGAGCATAAAAAAACGACGGACATAATCAATATCGAGAAAGTTCGACCCGACGACGTTTCCCGTATTGGTTAAAACGACCGTATGCGCGCTGTTGGAACATTCTGCGTTGAAGAGAACCTGACGAAAGACATCTGGACTACTGTGGCCATCGCCGTTCGTGGGTGTCTGGTTGTCTATGGAAGCCGTGTATGTCCCATGGTTCGCTCTTTTGGCACCGAACAGCCAAATTGCTGTCCCATGAAAAGTCAGAGACGCGTTGGCTCCCTGCTGTTGAGTGAGGGTAAAGGTTCCATGGTTGTCATATCTGTCAAGACAAACAGCAATTAGATAATTAGATGCCTAAACTGAAGACGGTGGGCGAGACGCACGACAAGTACGCTGGATCCTGGATCTGTCCTGCCGTCCACCAATTTAACGGCGCGTAACTTATCATTGGGTTGACATTGTCGAGCGTGATATTGATCTTTCTCAGACCCATGGGAGAAACTTTGGTGGGGAAGTTCCGCCAGCGGGAAGAGAAACAAGGTCAAGACGGAAAGCGGAAGGGCCAACATGCCACCGTGAACTTTATTCAGTACACTAAAATAATTGAGCTAAGCTTGAATGATCGACGAGCGATCCGACAAGCGCTCAAGAGCATACTATGTACCACATCACGTGAATTTGTACTAGTGTTACAATTCGAGCGCAAGTCAGACATGTATGGACCATAGACGATTCATTATCCTGAAATCGGATATTTATCCCAGCGGATAATAGACGATAAATCAGCGTCTCAGAAGAACAAAGAGTGAGTACCTGTTGCTACTCGTCGGCCGCACTGAATTTCGACTTGGTTGCTCCGCCCTTCTTACTTCTGCCTCTTGTCGTCGAAGACGTACTGCGCGGTTTTGTAGTCCGTTTCGGCCCTTCTGGCCTAGACGACTTCGGTTTCGAACTGTAAGATGGATTTCCTCCAGGTTTTGGACAAGCTGCAGCACACATAACCATCCTATCGCGTACACAAAAATAATTGCGGAAACACCCACCGTTGCTCCAATGGCCCTCTTCTCCACATCTGAAACATGCAGTAGAGGAAGTGTTCGAGTTTTTCGTTCCGTAACTTTGAGTTCGTTTTGGTTCACTTGGACCATCTCGGGGATTCGTGCGCTGGTTCGCGCGAGGCGGTTCGTCGTCCCATTCGAAAAATCCACATTGCCCGTCTCGTTGTTTCGAGCAACACCAAAATTTTCGTCCCAGATTTTCTCCCTCTTTCTTTACAGTAACCACATTACTTTCGAGTTCACACCAGCACATCCTCGCACCGGTCGTTGAAGAGCCTTGTCCCTTGTGACGAGGTCCGTGGTTTAATACTGTACAATAAAACCAGTGCAGCGTGGTTAAACTTACCAAATGTTCTGATGCCGTCCGCTTTGCTGGAATAACCTTCCGGATTTCTGTAGATGGCCCATCCGACCATTGGAAAAAGTTACACGTCCTGTCCGCACACCCCCAGAATTTTCGCCCCTTATTGCTTGTCTCTTTCATGACAACCAACTCCTGGGCTGGAGTGTTGCACTCACACGAGGGTGCAGAACTTTGACCAGAACTAGATGGCGTTGGAGGATGAGCTTGTGGACGCTGGGCTCTTGAACTCTGGGCCATCGTAGGCTCTGTCCGGTTCGAACGACTACGAGAAGTAGGAGGGGGAGGATTGTTATCTGGATCTCGACGTTAGAAATGGGCGACTAAAGATAACAAAACCTACCACCGTCTTCTGAAGGATCATGATAATTCACATTGCTTCGTGATCGTCCTCGTGTCCGCCCTCCACGGGTACCCCCACTAATAGCCCCACGGTCTCGTCCACTTCCCCTGCTACTTTCTCCATTACCGTTGCCGTCGTCATTAGAATTACCGCCTCTATGCTCACTTCCTCCTCCTCCTCCTCCTCCTCCTCCTCCGTCCCCTCCGCCACCATCACCGCCACCACCCTCTCCATTACCGCCATCGACCCGCATCTGTACGCTCTGTACAGCATAACCACTTGGTAATATCACAATATCAGTATGAAGTAAACTCACATTGATGACCTTTCCAAAATCACTCCTTGCTTTAATATAAATCTCCTTGTATTGGTTGATGGCTTGTTCAAGCATGTCATTCTTCGTCTTCAGACCCTCGCAGACCTGAACCATGTTCCATTCCGTCTTCCAAAGGAAGGTTAATTAGAAAGATTCTCCGCAAGACAAGAACTCTTACCTCACGTCTGAGCTGAGGTTTACTTAAGCTCCGTTCGAAGTCAATTTTATTGTATCCTTCCACTAATCCTATACCAAGAGTAGAAGGAACAAGATATTTGGTAGAGCCCTCCATACGTTCGATAATATACTCCCGATCAACTATTGTCTGAATATGCTGAGCAATAGTTGCGTCAGTCCCTGACAGAAACGAAGATTAAGAAGATGTGATGAATGAGAAGGATAAATGGGTACCAATTCCGTTCTTATCCATCAGGTTAACCAAATCTGCTTCCGTCAACAGTGCAGGTCGAGTCGTTTCGCCTTCTCGAACTTCGCAAACCGAAGGCATGAACTCCTCGCCTTCACGAAACTCGGGTAATTCATTGCTACTCCACTTATCGTATGGGTATACTTTCAAATAGTTTCTTTCCAACACGATGAGACCTTCATAGAAGCCGGGTCAGTATCATCCCTAGCAAAGTTGTGCGACAGATGCTCACCTGTAACATAGAATTCTTCTCCACCACAAAGGACATCAACAGTTGTTTGAGCTCCAAGTGCATCCATAGAGCAGCACGCCAGGAATCGGCGAGTAATAAACTCATAAACTCGCTTCTCGTCTCCGGTAAGATTGGCCACGTGCGCAGTTGGATGGATCGGTGGGTGAGCATGGTCGTTCTTCTTGCCGTTCCTAGGTTTATTAAATTCGCCTTGTTGAAGTCTCATAGGGGTATGAATTAGAGATTTCACCAGATTTAATCCCTCGATACTCACGAGGTTGCAAAGTTTCCCCAAGTTGAATCGACTGTCTGCTTTTGAATCAAGCTCATAAAATCGAACTGTGGATCAAACTGATCCGTTTCTGTACGTGGATATGACAAAAAACCCTGTTGGTAAAGTTTCTCGGCGATCTGTGAAACTACATTGTAAGCCAAATCCCAGGTTGCATATGATGAGTCCCCCACATCTAGAAGTTTCTTTGGTGCCAGTTTGAGCAGTCTGGATCCGCTCTTTTGTAACTCAACAGTTGTAAGAGGTAGGGGTTTCCTATCCAAGAAGGTCAGGTTTAGACGCAGTGAGATTAGAAGATGGAAATCATACCATTTCTTCGTGTCCTTGTTTGTAACCTTAGTGACACGAGCGAGTGGTTCGGATACAACACCTTCGTATATATTTGCAGCAGCCTGCAAATCGAACATGTGGCCTCTCCTTGACGTGAAGACAACTTCTTCACGTTTATCGGTCGTTTGGCGTAACACGGAAAGGAAGATATACCAGAAGGGTTCTGGGACAAATGATTTGACTTGATTGTATCGGGAAACCACGAAACCCAGAGTGGGAAACTGACACGGACCTAGCAACCTCTGATCAGTCCATTGATCATGCGCAAATGGAACACAACTTGCCATACGAGATGACATCGCTAAGACGCTGGCCAAATCGTTGTTGGAGGTTTAATGTCTGCATTCGGGTGAAAGCAGCCCCAAGACGGAGATCCAAAACTTTACGGGCCTCGACTGCATGTACTTGCCCCATATCTAGTTCAACCGGGTGTTGGGCTGCGTGATGGATTTGTCTTTGGAGAATGAGCGAAGCGTGAGTTGAGAGTGGATGGCAGAAACGTACTGCGGAATGATGGCACTGAATCTGGCCCTGCGGACGACAATGTTCCTGTTTGCCTTTCTACATATTGATGAAACCTCTGCACCTATGTTTTCACCCTCTCTATCGCAATCTGTCCATATCATGAGAGTCTGAGCACGTTTAGCCTGGTCGATGAGATTCTTCTCGATCGACTTCGCGTCTGGAGCAACGGTTGACTCTATTTCGGCTTCAAAGAGATCAAAGGGATCACAAGATTTCCATTGGCGAAAGGCGCCAGAAAAATCGTGGGTCATAAGATGACCTGAAACAGCAGTGACAGTAAAAGAGGAGTTGGTTTGCGGATAATCGAAAGCATAATTCTTGATGTACTTGTTGGTTGTGTTGTGCTAGACACAAAATTATAACAAAGACACTAAACACTTTCTTCGATGACGCACTGTCGTAAATTGGCCGCCAGACAGGATTTGGGCAACAGAACGGGCTATGGAAGGTTTTTCTGCCACACAAAGAACTCTCATCGCAAGCACCGGAAAGTCGTAATGGAACTCGACGCGTCAATAAAGAAGAATTTGCGTTATCGAGAGGCGGCTAGACACGGTACACCTGACGAGGACTTGAGAATCACGGTGACGAGTGACGAAAGAGAAGACAAGGAACGCGTTGAGGCACGTGTTGTTGACTATCATACCAGCCAAGGAATTCAAGCGACCGACTATGTTTTCGACTGGCGGTGGATTCGGGTCCAGCAGAAGCTTGTTGGAGTGAACAAAATGTAACTGTTGTACTACTGCTATAGTGGGAGTCGTCAAAAAAGATCTGTCGTACGTATCCAGTGGTTTGGCTCATGATGTCAAATACTCTTGTTAAATAGGTTACCTGAGGAAGATCTAAATCAAATGCAAATATCGTGTCCTCTACATACGCACAAAGTCGTGCAGGTGGGCGACGTGGTCAGAGATGAGCAATCGTGGGATCACGGTGAATGGCTCCTAGTATTGTTGTCAGCAACTCAGTACTCAGTGGTGAATAAGGACAGGAGTCACATACTCCCCTCTGTAACAGTTGGAGTCTAGAATAGTCGTGGGCCCAGGCCCGGCGAGTCCAGGCATGTGCGTTCGGAAGATATATTGCCTCATGGCTCTAATAAACGATTTCAAGAAACCTTATTTTGATACACCTTTGATGCCACTAGCAGGAACTTTGCATACTATAAGTCGTCGTCGTTAGTGAGGATCTACATTCTCAACAAAGTAACTGTCATACTCCTCATTTTATTCCTCGAACAATACCATGCAGTCTTGCGCATGTCCGGGCCACTGCACCTACTCGAGCACCATCTTTGGAGATCTTATTACGACTGGACGGTTTATCTCGGTATCGGGACCATATAACTTCCCTAGCCGTGCATTACGGTCGATGCCATTTCGTAGCGCCTGGCATCAAACAGATCTAATCACGACATGATCCAGACTATTTGATATCCACGGAACGTTGTCCTGTGGATCCTATGAACTGCCAGCGATATCGGATTCTGCGTTCAACGCCAGACTTGAAGCACCAGCTGTCCCTGGGGTATGTCTGCTGAAGCAACGTGTAGGGTCTAAGACTCGGAGTAGGGGAATCGGTGACATCTTTTGGTAGAGGGTAACATCATAAAAGCCTCCGAGTCAACGATCCATCACATCGACGTCCTTGAACGGGACCTATTGCTACTAACAAACCCACGCACCAGATATCTTTTCGCTATGTCGCCTACTCCTGGCACTCTTTACGAGTATGACATGATTCTCGCAACCTCGCAATACGCCATCAATGGCCAATTTGTCAATTTATTCAATACCCCCAATCCAGAAGATTTCACAGAGATGCTCATCCCTAATTCCATGACCTTAGGCTATACGTTCGTACTATTTCCACACTACTCCCAGAAAGCTTGTTCAGAGTCGCGGCTTCAGATATTACGATGAGGATTCTAAAGAATGGAAGGACAGCGATCAAGGTCTTACTGCCGACGAAATTGAATGTCCAACTGCTGATATCAACTCGATCGGCACTGATGATGGACTGTATCGAGCGGCTCGCATGAGTATTAAGATTACCACAGGAACAATGACATACGACGACGACAATGGCGACAGCACGGATGTCACTGTGGACGGCTGGACGTTCTCCTGGGTTGCTGGTTTCGGAGCTACTCTTATTCAAGACCTTGACAAAGGTGCAATTTCACCTTGACACCCAACTCTTTCGACGTACTAAATTAAGTGCAAATCATAGCGGTTATGCATCCAAAGGCAAAGGTGGCATTGAAAGCCGCCCTTGAGCAAGTCCCTGATGAAGATTTTCTTGCTGCATCGATTTTTTGCACGTTTGAAAGCACAAAGGTTGCAAAAACCTTCAAGTTGTACGATAAAAACGGCAATGATGTATCTAACGGGTTCGCAACTCCCATGTTCACTCTTCAAGTACTTCACTTAACCATACATCATCCAGCACTGATGCCAGCCATTTCCTCGACTACTTCACGACTACGTACTCCCACACCGATCATCTTCCTTGGGTTCTTGGTCATTGTGTCACACAGGAGATTCCCCATCCTACGGACGATCTGCCAAAGTTCTGTCCTACTCAATTCTGGTACTCCGCAACACCGTACTCAGATGACGCAGACAACGCCACCGTGAATTTCTGCATGATCACCTCCGATCCACACGACGATGATCTCGTGGACCCAACCAAGAACTCAGACGCCGGCGTCATCTCTCCGCCATTCATCGATGTAACTCGAGCTAGTAACTTATCTTCCGACGGTATTCTTGCGATGTCTGACCATATCTTTTACAAACATTGGCTCAAGCCGACGATTTTGGGTCAAATGCACGCCAAACCGTCGGACTATACGGGAAGTGGGCACATGCTCTCGTCCGGAACTTCAGGAGGTAAGGGCAAGGCGTCCTGTTCGAAGGTGGAGAAATTCGCCTCTGGCTGGCGCTCGGGTAAAATTGACTATGGGGATTGCGAACCCAGCAGCATGAGCAAACATGTCATCGAAGCAGATTACGTTTCGAAGTGGGCTCACCGGGACATAAGTAAGTAGGGTTACCTGTAGCACCGAGCAATATGCTAACTTTGTCCGTAGTCATTCTTACCGTCAATCTGAATTATTCGAGCATCTTGCAGGACATCCCATCTGGGACCATCCCGGTGGACACTAAACGTCAGGTGACCATCATAGTCGAGGGTACGATAACCACGACGACGGAATATAAGATGTTAGGTGAGCTACTGTATGCTAATGGCCAATGGCTTATAGCTTTATGGTATCCCTGCTGACCGCTTTCTTCCACGCTCCTAGATGACCCGGAGAATAAAAAACATGGCCCGTCTGCCTCTTACAGTCCCAGCAGCCGACAAGGAATCCATGGTCACACCATGGAGAAGGAAGACTCGGATAACGTCTTCAAAGATTACGAATGCGACTTCAAGTTCGGGTTCACGATCAGTGCTGCTGAAAACGGAAAATGGTCTGTCGCTCAGATCCCTGCCAACAAGCTGAACACAGCGTCCAAGGCTTCCAAATCTGCGCTGCCGGTGCGGACTAATTACCATTGGACCACGTATGTATCGCCCTTGCAGTTGTTAACGCTTCCTAGCTGAGACATCACAGCTTTAAGGATAAAATTGCTGTGAATAAACCAGCCTCACAGACGCTTGATGACTACGATAAATCTGTAACGTCAGATATTATCTCTGAATTTTCTGACATCGATCCGAAGCTCGAGTTTTCTTCCTGGACTATTATGCCGTCTGTATCTTTTATCTCACCTCCTGACTGTCTGAGCAGGGTTAATTTTTTTGAGCAGGAACGGCGATGTCTTCACTTACTTGGGTTTAGATTGTGACAGCAACGGAAGTCTGTACTCGCATGTCAAGTACAGGACCATCACCTAAGTAATGGCATTGTGCAGAATGAGGGCGTGACGTGATATTTGGTTGTATCATGCAGCATAAAATGTACAGTACGAAGCTCCCACGAATGCAACACCTACTATATGTATATCAGGGCCCGGCCACGTGGTTTGTTCGTCGTGCGCAAACTCTGACGCGCGTTCAAGTTGATCATCATCTGCAACAATAGCCTCACCGGTCACTAATGTAAGTTGTTCATTGCCTGTGTCCTAATTTCCACTAAGTAGACTTGTGCACATCAAGTCTACATCTTCCTGATCTCCCTCAAACTGAATCAACGTCGCAGCCACGCTGTCACAAAAGTGGCAGACGTCCACGAGCTGCCGATTCTCATGAATGGATGATGAGCTATGCCACCCAACACCAACTTGGTGGTGCTAACCACGTCGATACTGCCTCTGAAGTCCTCGGCAAGATAATGCCTGCAGCTGGGCTCTCAAATCTCTACGGTATTATTTGGGATGGGAACCGGTCGGTATGTAAGGCACTAGTCCTTGATGTTGGACATAAGAAGCCAAACGGAGAGGTGAAGATTACTTCAAAGGAAACGATAAAGAGAGTGAAAGAAATACAACGACCCATCCTGGTATGCTCGTTCCTTGTAACTAAGAAACGGTGAGCTCCAACAACGAGACCTAAACTTTACATCTTATCTTAAAAATGTTCCCCTTGAAGGTGTAACACATCCACTCCTAACCCACCTACGTTCACTTGACCCGAGTCAGTTTCTAATAGTCTACTACCAAAATGCGATCAATTGTTATTTGTCTACTATACGCACATGTATTTGATTTCTAATTGATAATTATATCGCTTGGCTTATCGGACCTTCTTCGGAACTTGGCCTTACTGTATCCTCACCGAACTTCTTTTACATTGAAACCTATTGGAGATTTGTGGTATTTCGGGTTTATGCTAACATCTCTGTGCGATTTTCTCTGTCATGCACTGCCCTGCCCCTGTCCTCATCATGCTTGATGTAAGACTGCCGGCCGGACGCTCCAACAGCTACGCCAAAAGGCAGAATAATTAACAGTTGTACTGTTAACTACCGAACGGTATATATCGACGAGTATGGAAATCCGTCGTAAGCGAAGTCTTACACTTGATAGTACCCTGCCGCGTTTGCGTCGGCCTTTCCTTCCAAGTTCTACTAAAGTTCATACAAGATGTCCGTCCTTGAGTGGAATCGCGAAAATTATGTACTACATGAAACGCTTTTGCTACTACGAACCTATCATTATTATCTAGGTAGCAAAAATATATACTCAACGTTTCCTACTAGCTGTTGACATCATAATATTCTTCAAGTTTACGTCGGTACCACTGACAGACAGAGAAAAGACCGTGTATTAATATCATACAGTATGTAAGCACACTGCGGAGGCGCCGTTAACGTCGGCCGATACTTATGTTATTCACAAGGCCCCGTGGTTTATTGTGTCGATATTGGAGTATTAGTAAAACCAAATGACTTTGGTGTAGAATTGAACGCCCATGGAATGGTTTCTGCTGCAAGGTGAGTTGAGGACCTGTACCTCGATATAAACTCAGACCAGTGAGATGATACAAACAAGGCCCACGGACAAGTGTACTGTATATAACAAAACATCAATGTAGTGAGAGGAAACCTAATAATCAACGCTATAAAGATCAAAACTGTAAGGCGTTTCGGAGTAAGACTTGATTTCAACGGATCATGCACTTCCAGATCCAGAATGCTCCCCCACTCCAGTCCCAGACTGCTTCTCCACTCCAGTTCCAAGTTCCCGCTATGCCCCAGGGAAGCAGCCTGCCTCTGTATATCCAGCTGTGGCCGTTGACATAGGCTTTGGTGAAACGGACCTCCCCTGAGGACCACACGAACCCGTCGAGTGTAAAACGACCGACCATGTCCAGGCCCTCTCCGATAAGTTTGTGGACACGCGTGCCTTCGGGTGCTAGGGCAGAGATGTCGGTATGTACGACATTACTACCAGCCTGTGTCTTGCTGATAACGATCGTTAGGTGCATGGCAGCGTCCAGGGTATCTCGAACCCTACTAACAGAGTTGGATATAATATTAGGCTTCGTTTCAAAGGATATGGGAAGTTGGGGGCGCACTTGTAGCCATAATATCCTGCCCAAGTTCCAGACAACCTTGCGATTTCACGTTCAACGTGGAAAGCTCCCGTCCCTAGCATCCCGAGTGGTGGATGAGCCGTAGAAGGGTTGCTAACAAGCAGCTCCAACATAGAAAGATGTGCAAACTGAGCTGCTATTTGGCCCCGCACATTGTGTGCTGTACTTTCGGTTGCAGGGGAGGAGTGAACGATGGCCAGTCTGTCTCTGATCAACTGATTGGAAAGAAGTGCCTTGGCGGTGGACATATCTGTTCAGACCAGCATGAAGCAGGCACGATGTACGTGAAAGAAGGAACACACCGAGGCTCACAAGCTCCTCTATCACCGCTAATGGCTTGGGAGAATCTTGCCTCCGATCTAACACATCAACAAGGTAGTTGGATAGTAATGATTGTACTTTTAGACTTTGCCGGGCCTTGGCCAAGGTCTGCACATTTTTTTCTTCTATTCATAATAAACCCATCGACTATTTGGATTTACCAGCCTGGTTATTAAGAGATACTCACGATTTTCGGAAGCCAGGGTGTTCAAGACTACAATATCGGCCTCCCGTATGTGAGTAGCAGGATGAAGAGCCCACCGGCGATTCTTGTACTGCTGTGCGATGTCAAAGTCGGTGCGCTTGTGGTGTTCAAGAAGGTCAAAACTGAACAGCAGTAAGACAGAATTGTCGATATCTGTGAATAGTTCGCGAATAGATGCGTACCTAGTCAGGAACATTTCAGTCCAGATAAATCTCCCTCCATTCAAGATGCTCAAAAACCGTCTGCAAGTTGCAGCTAGTGATAACACAGACAGGTCATACTCCTCATCAGGGCAGATAAGCATGAGGTAGATGTGAATCACTATCTCAGAGGGCGTCGACGACAGGCTCGGGTTCTCCATGGTGGTAGTTTGTTCTGGATGTTTGCAAACTAAGGTGAGAGGGCCAAAAAAGGATACAATCAATTATTTCGCACACAATTCCATACGGCCGCAGGAGTTTCTCCATTTACCAGTTGATCTGAATTGTGGTTGATCCGTTTGATTGATGACATATAAGAGAAAACGATGGTCGTGCCTTGTTGTGATCGTCATGCGAGTGGCCCCTATCATAGCTATGTGTTGTGGCGCAGTCTTGGGACCGTTTCTGAGCGTGTCTGGACCAAACAAAATAGCATGGCGGAATCTCTCGAGGACCACACACAAGTTTAAGTTGAAGCATGTCGAGACCTTCAACGACTATTTTTTGGGTGTAACTTCACGACCATGGAAGTAAGGTTTGGAGTCCGACATACCACCCAGTATTCAGTTGGGCGTACCTACTTGATCATCATGATCATCAGTATGCTGTATGGCGGTGGCCAGTCATTCGAATATTACTCGTGAAGGCTCAACGAGTCACGAGTCATGAGAGCAGTGGCCGTCGTTGACCAATAATGTTTCGAATCTCATAGGACATGACGAAATGGATGAGCGGTGGGCGATAATTGCCTACTGACTTCGTCCGACATTGACCCGTTGGCAAAACACCGCTACAATCAAACAAGTTTCTGAAGAATCCACTTTGAAACGGATTACCGGGCCGGCGTGATCCTTCACTGTGTGACAGGATGTACTAATGACCGTGACGGAGCGCGTCTCGACTCACTCGCGTTCGAGTTGGGTACATTGCCGCTGCAACGTTTTCGACTCATCACTCTCCCAATATGTCTCTCATCAACTCAGCGCACGACCCTGGTTTCGCATGTCTTGCTTTCTCGCGTGATGGATCGTTAGTTCTCTACAAACCTGGCCGAGCGTAGCCTTACCCTCTCATAGTACTCTTTACACAGGTGGCTGTGATTGTCTCGTTCGGATATGGCAAGCAGATGGCGGAACAGACCAAGAACCGTCTGTTGCAATAGAGGCAGATCAACCTGTGACCTGCGTGGCAGCAACAGTAAGTAAAACGTATAAACGTTATATATTGGACGCTCATATTTCTCATAGGAAGATGGTTGGTTGTCCGGAAGCGCAGATTCAGAAGTAAGAAACTATGTCAAGGCCAAAAACGAATTAACTGGTGTCCTCACGACCACTCCTGGAGTTGCCATTCACTCTATAGCAGTCGACCCACAGAGCAGACGAGTCGCGGTTACATCGCAGTATGAATTTCTCCCACGTTTGTCCTTGATTTACCCTTATTCTCGTTTTAGTGAACTGGCCGTGAAGCTTATAGATCTTGACAATACTCGCAAAATTTCGCTTCTGGAAGGACATACAAGAGGTGTCCGTAGAGCAACTTGGCATCCGTCAGGGACCCTACTAGTGTGTTGGTTACCACTTGTGCTCTCATCTTCACTAATTCTGTATATAAGACAACATGTGGTTCTGATGGCAAAATAATTGTTTGGGATGTATCTGACGAGGAACCAAGGATAGAGAAGATCATAGAAGGAGTAATCCCAGCTGTAGCGGACAACGAGTACGTTTTAGCGCATCCAGGAACTATCATTCTTGATATCTTCTAGATCTGCTGAATTCCAACACGACTGCTCAGTCCTTTGGCATCCGTCAGGCCAGTATTTCTTTGTATCCACCCGGTCCCATGGTACGTCACACCATTTTCCCTTGCACGAAACTTCTTGATGACAACCTCGCAGAAATTGCGACCATATCCCGAACCACATGGACAAAATCGTCGACATTTACCAACGATGCTCTTTCAGGAGCAATCACAGCGCTCGGTCTTTCGCCGAATGGGCTCTATCTTGCCTCTGCATCCAAATCTGGTGTATTTGTGTGGTCAACTCAAACGAGAAGACTGTTGTTCAAGTATAGCACTGTGTATAGAACCTCCATGCCACAATACTGATCTCATACGATAGATACGGAGAAAAGCAAGTTGCACCAGTGGCTCAGATTTTCTTCTCGCCATCTCAAAACCTCCTTGCGTGGACGGACGGTGAAGGCACATTGACAAGGTGGCCTAGCCCTATCCCAGCATCTTCCCCAGGCCCTATCAAAATTGCAAACGATACGACAACAATACAAGCTAAACGGAAACCATCGCCCGCTCTGTTTGATGATTTGGACAATGGAAATGCGATTGGAGATGATGTCAACGCTGATATTGATATGGATGATGTGGGCAACGAAGATTGGATCTTGGATGATATAGGTGGTGGAATGGAGGATGAACCAGAGGCAGGGAGGTGGAATGGGAAGGACGGGGTGGTTAAAGAAATGGGTATATTGTTTCTTCGATCCTTTTCATCATATGCAGCATTAACGATCGGATCCCGCTCTCAGTCAGCGTGACAAAGGCCCAATCTGCTTTCCAGCCGGGATCAACACCTATGGAGAACAAAAGACGTTATTTAGGTATGTCTTGCCAATCTTGTTTGACGTTTGCGTTTATCCACCTCGCTTTATTGGATAGCATATAATATGGTCGGGGTGATTGAAGCAACAGACCAAGATACGCATCACATAGTAAACGTCGAGTTCCATGACAGATCGACAAGGACAAGCTACCATTTTACAGATTATTACAAGTATGATATGGCTGCTCTTGGTGCTTCTCGTTCTTCATGACAATCTGTAGCGATACTGATACTGCACCAATCTAGGTGAAAGGGGGGCGTTGTACGCATGTCCACCCGACGCCGCCCATCCCGCGCACGTTATATACAAGCCATACGGTACTTGGGCGACTCAGGCTGAATGGACCTACGAGCTTCCTATGGGAGTGAAAGCTCTTGGGATTGCTGCTGGAGGACCTCCACCACGAAAGTCGCTTCGATCTCAAGCAGACCCCGATATACAAGGCAATGGGAATGTTGTAATAGCGACCACAGATAATGATTTAACGTTTCTAAACGGTGGTGGAGTGGAAAGATTCGTCATGGGCCTTGAAGGAGAGTTCGTCTCGATGGTCGCTGGCACGGAGTGGGTTTTCGTCATTTACAGAGATGGTTCAACAACTATGGATGGATCTCAGAATTTGAGAGCAATCCTGATCGAATTCCAGAATTTCACAGTGTTGCAAGACAAAAGGCTTTGTATCAGAAAGGGACACACGCTGAAATGGGTTGGAATAACCGATGATGGTGTACGTAAAACAGGAACAGATGTGCACACGACACTGAATGTTTTGACCTTCAGGCTCCGGCGATATTTGATTCTGCTGGTGTTCTCCACGTTCTTCATCACTTCAGAGCGCCTTTGAGAGCGACTTGGGCACGTATGTTGGATACCACAAAGTTAGATAGACGGCAAGGGAAGGATGAATCTTACTGGCCCGTTGGTGTATCAGGAGACATGTTCATGTGTCTTATCCTAAAGGTTCGCTCCTCGGCATCTTTCCTCGTATGCCACTGACGAACCTGAACCTTAGGGGAGACAAGCGCACCCAGGATGGCCAAGACCTCTCATCCAGGAAGTTGCATTACGACTTCCTTTCAGGCGAACAGATCCGAAAGAAGCGCCATTAGAAGAACAGTACGTCGTTCAAATTCATTCGAGTCTTCGTTCTTCTTTAAAACAGACCAATTTGAAGTATTGCTCGCGAAACTCTACGCCTTGATATAATGCGCGATGCACTCGGCAACGAATCCACATCTGGCGAAATTTCCCGAAGAGAACTCGACCTCGACAAGGAAATCATCCAGTTAATTCAAAACGCATGCAAAAACGACAAGTTACCGCGTGTGCTCGAATTGACCAAGATGTTGCACCACACACCTTCGTTTGACATGGCAGTCAAAGTGGCTGGGTTCTATCACTTGATTGGTTTGCAAGAGAAAATCGAGATCCTCAAAGAAGACAGGGATAACGGTGACGAAGATTTTCGTGAAAATTCAAGGCAGCAGCGCAAGCAATGGAAACAGGATTCAGCTGCTGTGCCTCCTCCACGGCTCGCAGGGGAATCTTCGTCGTCTGTGTACCATGCAGCTAAACCGTTCCAAGATTTCGGACCTCCTCCTGCCATTCATAGACCTGGTCTGGCTCGAGCGGCAGGTGTCGGCCAGCCGAAGGCAGTTACAACTCCGTACGAACATTTATCAGATCGCAACAATTCCGGACTTGTAGATGATGGTGAAGGCCCTGCGGATTCAGGGTTTGATGGTAAGAGAAAACGAGACGAGCAAGAGCAGCTTGTAAGGGACCAGATGTCGCCTGGACTCGAGAACGGTTCCAAACGGCGTGCTCTAGCAACCTCTGTACCACCAAAGCCTAGTGAGTTGGAATTCTCTATTGAAGGCGTTTCGTATGAACAACCCATGGCTCCAGAACCTAATCCCTTCGCCAAAAAGCCCGAAGCAGAAAATTGTCGAAATCCATTCGCCAGGAACGCAGACAAGTCTCTGCACAAAAGCGAAACGTTTTTTGACAAAGTTGAAGCGGCGGAAACAGGAGCTTACGGTAGCAAACGTACGTTCTTTTTAGTGCGGTTTTTTCTTTACTTGGTTACGAAAAATATCCTTGAATATAAGGCACTTCAACAAAAGGCCAAGCCAAGGAAAAGAAATCGGTAACACGGCAGACGACACTCTTTGGTATGCCTGCTGTACCTCCTCCGGACAAAGACAAAGGTCGAAAGAAGAAACTCGCATCCGGGAAAGAACTACAGGCCAACGCGAATGAGACTGGTTTTGAAACGCAAGAAGGCCAAGAAACAGAGTCTCAGTCCACCGATGTCACCATTGTCGATGCAGGCACCTCACAAACACTTGTTGAGACCCATACCGAAGAGGAAACACAGCTAGAATATGATAACCAAGACAGTAATAAGGAAGCCGATGAGGAAGAGGTATGTCAACTTCATTTTGTCGTTTTGCCTCTAAACAACTTGAAATAGGCTGGCGAAATTGAGTGGCCTCCCTCGCCACAACAAATTCCAGTAGACGAGGAAGTCATGGCTCTCGATGAAGTATAATGTAATATATATATACCGTATATATACACCTCTGTAGCCCTGTCCTGTATATTGCTGATCACATCTGAATCTGAATCCTGTGCTCATGCAGGTGGACTATTCCGATTTTGCGGATTATAAGAGTCATGAATCATCAAGTCCTATATCGCCAAACTGGTAAGCGCCTATTAAGGCCTGGAAAGCATAAAACACGAACCTCTGGCGCAAAAGGCCAGTTATCGAATGCTTTAATAAGCAAGGTCCAGTCTTCGATAGTCAAATTTCGAACAGGCTTCTTAGTATCGACACGTTCCGACGCTGGCAGATCTTTGTCTGTCAACGTTTTGAGTAGTGACTGTGCGCCGGGGGCAAGAGAACTAAATATGATACGTCGATCAACAATACAACGATGAGTACAGTAAATACAAGGTGAATGAATACAGCTTACCCAATTGCTGTACGCAATGCTTGGCTCTTCAAGACAAAAAGCCGACGAAGACAATAATCCCATTTGTCAAGCATAGCTTTACTTATCACCTTGATAACGAGGTGGATCATAAGCTACATCAATTGGAACTGGGGTAGGCGAGGCATACCGTATCTTCAAGTGGCAAGATATTGACGGCCTGCATCGGGTGCCCAAGTTTGCGATTTTCAGACTTTCGAGCTGCTGTAAAATGGTAAAATTTAGGGATAGTAGGATGGAAGTGCATGTCGTAGGGCAAAAGTTGGGATGAAGGAACCGAGAGACTCAGATCCGCTGTAGATTGGGCAATGACGCTTAATTTGCATCTCGCAGGATCAAGAGCTGTTGCAGACAACCGCTACACACATGTCTTGCATCAGTACGTCGTCCTGCTGATTTGCAAGAAGAAGAAAAAGCAATCAAACGAACTTGCCAAACCCATTCGCCCATCAGGAGGTTCATAGGCACTCGGCCGTAACGGAAGAGCCATGTCTGGTCAGGAATGCATCGAAAGAACTGGTTCACTAGCTGCTCGCCCATTACAGACAGGGGAATATGGCTGATGAAATGGAGCTTGGGATGTACTGTCAACGGTAAAAATACTTCAGCTCATAAGTATCAAACAATGGAGGTATGACCATACCTCCAGACCCCCATGGAACTGTCGGTATATCTTCAAGCAACCCTTGCTCTTCCAACAAGGTGTACGTGTCCCAGCTATGACCATTGAACGGCAACACTTTCAATCTTGAATCAATTTCCTCCAGCGGCTGCCCATTACAAATGCATTATTATCGTCAATGAAAATGAGAATAGGGATAGAAATACATACCCTAAGATGTTCCAAGTACAACTTATTATCCTCCAAGACAATTAACTTTTGCAACTTATCCTTGGGCAGCTTGAGTAAAGATCTAGTCAATGCCCCAGGGCCTTGCGAATCACAAAGAAAAGAGGGTAGTCTGGCATGAATAAAGTTCACTCCAAACTCCCCAACATGGACAAAACGAACCTGGAAATGCCTCAATCACCACTCGTGGTTGTTTAACGTTTGTCCAGCTCAAGAAACTCTTCGCCAACGCATCTGCAGTTTTTGGGTTGCGGATCGATATCCTCTCGCGAGCACCCGGTGATGACGGGTTGAATATAGTACGCCATTCGGATTCTTCAGGCAGTGGTGGAAACGCGCTTGGCGCTGTGTTCAGCGTTCGGCAATGAGATTTTGCAGTGCAAGCGACGCGTTTGGACGCCGTTCTGGAGACGAGCGACAACATAACTAACTTTAACTTGGAGTAGTCACTGGCACTGGCAGGCAGAACTTCAGAAGTTACGTTTTTGGAAGTTTCATCAGACAAGTTCTCACGTTTGCAACCTCTTCCGACTCATCTCAATATTACCCATTGAAGGCTGTTGACACATTGTAGTGCTTTGATAGTTATTATCATACATTGATCCGGTAAAATATTATAGTAACAATCTACTGAAGGTATTTTATCAATCGATTGAACTGTTAAGGTTAAAGACAGCAGAAAACAGTAGAGAACATGATATCATAAACCCTTTTTATCCATTCCACATACAAAAAAGGAACTTGGAGAGCCAACTCAGTACCTGTTTCGCCTAGGAGAAAAAGTTCCAGCAAGGGTTGTCAAGCCACTCAGCACTTTATTGAGAACAATGCCAAGCCAACTGTTGGTCGCCGCCGCCCGATGAGATTTCGGCTTTTGTGGCTCAGTGTATTTCCTGGCAGGTTTTGTTGGAGAGAGGTCCGCCCTTTCACTATAGCCCCGATTTCCGGACAGCTTCTTTACCTCCTCCTGCAAACGCGTCATCCCATCCAAAAGGCTTTGACGCGTCTCTTCCAACTCTTGTCGCGTCTCATCGCTGTCCACTTCCCCCATTGTATCTAGCTCGTCCTGAAGGCCCTGTAACTCTCTCTTGTTCTTTTCCGCCTGCTCCATAAGTTGTCTGTGCAGCTCTAGTCCCGCCGCTGTTGCCAAGACATTCTTTCCCTCCTCCGCCATCTCCACTTGGACGAGAAGCGCTGTTGGCACGTTGTTGAAGAAGGCGCGCACGATCGCCTGAGCAGAAGATTTTGTACAGTCATGGCGCATCATTTTCGCGCCCGCATCCATGGCGGGCTTGAAGAAATTAGCTTTGGTCTTAAGCTCTTGTTCGCGCGCATTCCCAATCGCAGGATCGACCTCATCCCATCTACTTGTGACAATGACGACATTCTTGAGAGCTTCAGACCCACAGAGTTTTTGGAACATGTTGAAGTTTCTCCGAGAAACCCCACCCATTCTGGTATCGGAGATGCGGTGCATATAGATGACGCCACTTAGTGTTCTCCCGTTCATGTGTCTTGAAAAATCGGCGGGACCAAGAAGTCAGCTGGTAAATTGAGAAGGAAAGGTAAGCTCACTCAGTGGCCAAAAACGTAGAGACCAAGTTCAGGATATCGGCATCGCTATGCGACGAATCATCGAAACCGGGCGTGTCTATGAGTGTAGCGGAGTGACCATCGATTTCGAAGGTTCGCGAAAGTTGAACATCTTCGGTGCAAGACTCCAATCCCGTTCCAACTCGAAGGCGCGAGTTGCTGGCGAGGTTGATGAGCTAAATCGCCTTTTCAGTTTCATGCTAGTGTAGCTTGCATATAACCTTTGCTCACCGACGACTTCCCGGTTCCGGTCCCCCCCATTAGACTGCGTTACGAATAAAGCAGTCAACGTTTAATCCTGGCGGGGAATGACGAAAGGCTTACGCGATGCGAATCTCGCGCACATCGGGGGCTGTGGGACTCTCCAGTCAGTCCAACCGCCTAGCTTGAAACGATAAATTTTCACCATTTTGCTGCATGGATGATACATTTGTCGGTGGTCTAGGATGGTTCCTGTCCACCTTGGAAGTACCAACGGCATTGTTTCCATTGGCACGTCGAGAGACTTGACTATTGTTTTTGGATGTCATTGAGGGAACTTGTTTGAAGTTTATGTCAAAAGACGCTATTTATTCGTAAACAGTCAGCGCCCTTGGAACGTCCAGGTTGAAAACAGCATATCCAATTCATTTCTGTGGTGAAAAAAAAGGGATGCGCTTCCGCAAGTCACAGGGCCAGTACCAATATCCGAATAGCAATTACGATTCGATAACAATAGGTTCATCTCACAAAGCGTTTTGGAATCTGCCCAAGTCATATCGATTAACTGCACGCGCAAAATACCAATCGAGGGAGAACTTGCTGGGAATAAGCGTCGAACAATGAGGACCGCAAGGTTATCGATACTATCAGCAGATCTGCACACTGGCACGTTTGTTGGGCATGTTGATCTCTGCGGATACTGCGTGTTTCGGCCCTTGCAAAGTATATGGGTATCTATAATGGGGGAGACTCCTCTACAGTTATCTTGCCAGTGGCTACTAGTATAGAAGGCAATCTCAGTACTGCGGGTTGTGCATGTAAGTACGAATCAGACCAGTCTTACCATTGGCGTTAGTCCTTCACAAAGCACATACGCACAATGAAGTCCCCTTGATGTCGTACTTGGTCGACGAAACGTTGACCAAAACTGCTCGTAATGAATTCGCCAACGTAGCGTGGGTGAGCAATATGGAGGTAGTGCTGTAGTGAATGAAAAACACAAAGGTGATCATCCATTTTTGGGTGCAACCCGTTGCGACCTGCAGGTGGTGTTGTTCTGGCGTGTTTGATGCGACCATACGTGATTGAGACCTTGAGGACCAGAAGTATGTGGGCTCGAACGAGTGCTGCCGAAAACGTGGTGAAAGAGATTGGGAAGTGCGGGAATACTAGTAGTCAGAGGGCTTGTGTTTTGTATCTGCGCGTATGCACTGCTTGACAAGGTGTGTGAAGGTTAGCAACAACTTGGGAGCTGTTGAAAATCCGGTTTTTTGACATCGGCGGCTTCTCTCAGCTATGGGAATGTTTAATCCAAGGATGGGATGCCGAGTTGATGCAGTCGCTCCTCGAATCTAGGCGGCGCCGTTACGTCGGAGTTTGCTGGCAATTGAACTTCCGCTCTACCGTAGGATTCGAGTCTTCAAGTTGACCGGAGGTACTTATTGGTGCCGCTTCGTGTCCAGAACAGAAGAACTCTGACCTACCTTCAAATTAATAATAAGCCACAAATTCAAACGCTTTCGCTTGTGCCCAAATTCGTACGGGTACAATAGACCCTAATTAATGGTATGCCAATGTACCAGAATTGCTATTCACAATCTAGAAAGGCGGATGGCTGATCTATTATTTTCGTTTATGAAGGACAAGGCCAGGTTGTATGAAGAAAGACCCACCCTTGGTTGTGTGTGACTCTGTTTGGTAGATTCTAGTAAGGTGTCCATTTCCTGACGGGCTCCGAGTCCTGCGCTTCTTTTTCTTAAACATTCATTTTATAACGGCGTCCACCATCTCTACCTGGACAAGGCAATTTGTCCATTTCTGATAACTAAACTTGGATCGCGGGAGAGTGTCGAAGGCATTGCCACGACGCATACCTCGCACCTGTGTCGACGCCAAGCTACATGTAAAAGTGCTTTATTCTTGAGCTCTCTTTATTCTCGTACCTCCACCCAACAACTCACATTGTCATGATAACGTCGATCCTGAGAGCGCCGAAGCCGCAGAGGCTTTTAGCCCATATTAAATTTTCGCCTAGAGGTCTCTCTCATCTTGACATCGGAAATACGATACATCTGGATAACATTTGATATAAAGTTGTTGGCAGAAATAGTTCGTAAACGTGCAGTACTATTCACAGCTCGCAGATTGATTATTAGACAGCGAATCCCAGCAGCATCTAAGATAGGAAAACACATTTGACCAGCCACTCTGCATCACTGTCGAACGACCTGGATCGATTTCACACAGAACCCGAGTTCCGTAGTAGCGGTTCTATCAGTCCAAAATCTGTATCGCCGCTTTCGCTGTCATAGGACACTAATTCGGTGACGAAGTCAGCATCCAAACTCGGCTATAAATATTGGAAGCCTTACACAATTAGAAGTGGTCCATTTTTTGTTCACACTTTAGACCAATATTTTTCCCTTGCATATTCTCGTGCGCCTTGAGGGCAAAATTGTTGGCATGTTTGGTGGTTTCGTCGATGTTGGCTATGACTAGCACTGCGTAGTCACTAGGGAATTTAGACTTTAGCTCTGAGTAGAAATTAGACGGTGTACATCGGCAAGACATCGTTTCAAGGTGATAATATGGATAATGATGTACCGAAACGGGCTACAAGCCATAGCTGAATCTGGGGATTCATAGATGGCGAAACAATTTGATCATGTGGATGTGTTGCCTGTAGACTGTCACGTATCAGACAACCAGTGAGAATACCATTTCACATCGAATATTAGAAAGAGACGCTTGCATCATTTCTGACGCGGCGACGCCTCATTCGCATGAGGACACGCATATGAGAGAATGCACCGAGGCCTGCTAGTTTCCTGCATGAACTCGCGAGTCGTTTTCCATGCAGGTTACTCGAGCCCCGTGAAGCGCTGCAGCTTGTTCTATTCAGTCCAATTGGGCAGGAGGAATGCATGAAATATAAGAATGCATTAGCGTCCTCTGCCCCCCTACTTACCCACCTGACCGACCTCTCATACATCATCTGGCATGGTTGATGAAAACAGCATTATCCCTAGTGGAAATGACGAAGTCATGATCGCGTGAGTCAGGTCTCTGCAAGTCTCGGCTTTGATATGAACTGCATGTATGTTACTTTCAGCGTCATGGGCGAAACTGGATCAGGAAAGTCATCTGTGAGGAATAGCACAACGGACTCACTAATGGTGTGGCATACTAATGGGATCAACCAGTTCATTCGACTCCTTACCGAAGATCCAGATATTCGTATCGGCCATGGTTTGGATTCCGAGTCAGATGTAGTCAAACTCTCGCACTTCCGGTACAAGGATGAGCGTGATGTAACGTTTGTCGATACGCCTGGTTTTGATGATTCGCGAGAAGGTGTGACAGACGCGGATATCTTGAGGGCCATTGCGGTCTTCTTGAAGGAAGAGTGAGTTCTGGCCTCCAGGAGATCGTACAGTATTTTTATCATAAAATACTCGCAGATATGATGGCGGAAGAACCCTGACAGGTGTCATATACTTACACCGCATTTCAGACCCGAGGGTAGGCGGTATCTCGAGGGCCCACTTCCGCATGTTTAAACAGCTGTGCGGTTCCGATTCGTTGACGAATGTCATTATCGTCACATCTTTCTGGGATAGTGTCAAGGAAAGTGACGGGATGGCACGGATGAGGGAACTTCAGACCAGCCCAAAACTCTTCCAACCTGTCATTGATGCGGGGGGAAAAATAATGAGCCACAACAACGGCTTGGAGTCCGCCCATTCTATCTTGGACACCATTCTCTTGAATGAACCAAAAGCGCTCCAAATTCAAAAGGAGATGAAGCAAGGGAAGACTCTACTAGAGACCTCTGCTGGATCCGAGCTCGACGTTCGAATCGCGCAATTAATCGAAAAGCACCAAGAAGAGATGAAACTTCTTCGAGATGAGATGGCAATAATCAGGAAACAAGACGAAGCAAGACAGGCGGAGCTGAAGGAATTAGGTGACAAGCTGGCGCGTTGGCAGGAAGACAGAAAGAAGTTGGAGAATGGTTTGAATGGCACCAGAGCTGAGGCAAGCAGGGGACGGATAATAACAGGTGATCCAGGGAAACACCCCATCGTACTTGCCATGGAAATCGACAAGCAACCGGACCGCGAGCGGCAGCCCAAGAAGCCCAAGCAGAAAAACGGCTTCTTCAACTTCTTTAATCGAGGCAAGAAGGAGATCCGTCCTTCCAAGCCTTGACGATTAAGTTGTGCCATATTAGTACCCTTCTCAGAAATTTCTTACACAAAATCAAGAGCCATGTAGTCCATTCGATACCAAGGATTTAGTTAATCATTGATCGAAGTTCCAAGTGATTCAAGCCTGGTATACACTAACAAGTAAGAGTTGATTTGCGAGTCCAAGAGGAGAAACATACTCTGACCGGAAGGCAGACCTAGAGAATAGTTTTTCTTCGAGTATCAAATTTAAACGTATCCTTGAGCACAGTTGTAATAACCTAAGAAACGTTGCGAGATGTCGTAGAAACTGGCTGCGGCTCACTGGTCAAGTCGAAGCGGCACCGAAACGTCAACTTTGCGTGGCTAGCGTCTAACGATCTCTCGTCGACAGACTTCTCTTCTCTTGGAGCAGGTTTTGCTACACTCCAAGTTGTTCTCCTTCCTTCAATCATCCTCCTCACGAGCTTTATGTCCCTCCCAAGTATATAGTAGACTCGCGTCGTTTTATCGATAGGTGTCTATTCTACTTCCTTGCTCTTCCCTCATTCTCTGACGTAAGTTCTGTCGTTGGGATGTCCGCAAAATAGCGAATCGTGGCTCCCGGTCTGCAACGGGGTTGTATAGGGCCAATACCGTCACTGAGCCATACCATGGGAGGCTTTCATCCAAATTTTGCATATCTGATGGCCAGACTCTTCACATCCAGGATGGGACAGAGATATGAAACTTGAAGCTTAAAGCCTGGCACCTGGTTTCAATACGGTACTCACACAAACACCTCGATCCATATGTATAGCAGAAACAGGAGGCTCCAGACTCGGACCGAAACATCATTCTGTTGGAGCCAGTTGTGTGGAATATAAAGCCATAACACAATCTGCTTGGATCGACCTCTTCATCCGTTAAAACTGTCTTGTAATCGCCATCAGAATGTCAGACGTAGGCACCATCGGCTCCAATGAAAACG
This sequence comes from Sarcodon aspratus, assembly GCA_003313825.1. Lineage (NCBI taxonomy): Eukaryota > Fungi > Basidiomycota > Agaricomycetes > Thelephorales > Thelephoraceae > Sarcodon > Sarcodon aspratus. Next base: position 35,692 of record QLOR01000191.1, read on the forward strand.
ATGAAGCAATGATTGCGTGAGTCTCAGATCTATTCGGCTCTCAGCCCATACATGAACGGGATGTTGCACACTGGTTTTAGCGTCATGGGTCACACTGGTTCTGGGAAATCATCGGTGAGAAATTGAATACTTTAATTGACATGCGCGTTAAAGCTGAATCTGCCAGTTCATCAAACTCCTCACCGGAGATTCAGCCATCCATGTAGGGCACACTCTAGACTCCGATACAGATGTTGTAAGGCTCTCGCACTTGTGGAAGGATGGGCGCCTCGTGACACTCGTCGATACACCTGGTTTCGACGACTCGCGTCATGGGGTCTCTGACGCAGAGGTTTTAAAGAGGATTGCGCTCTTCTTAAAAGAAGAGTAAGTTTGGTTCTCCACAAACAAATTTATTGCGTCTGATTGGGAGATGGTTATAGATACGAAGACGGGAGAGCCCTTGCAGGCGTTATATATCTACACCGCATTTCCGACCCCAGGGTAGGAGGTATCTCGAGGGCCAACTTGCGGATGTTTAAACAGCTGTGCGGTTCCAGCTCGCTGGCGAATGTTGTTATTGCTACGACCTTCTGGGATAGTGTCACTGAGAAGGACGGAACAGCACGAATGGACGAGCTTCAGCGCAACCCGAACCTCTTCCAACCTATCATCGCTGCGGGAGGAAAGATTATGAGTCACAACGATGGCTTTAAGTCTGCCCATTCAATTGTGGACACCATTCTCTTGAATGAACCAAAGGCGCTCCAAATCCAGGTGGAGATGAAACAAGGAAAAACTCTCCTGGAAACATCGGCAGGGTTGGAGCTCGACAAGAGGCTCACACAACTGATTACGCAGCACAAAGAGGAGATGCAAACTCTCCGAGACGAGGTGGAAACAGCTAGGGCACAAGACGAAGCAAGCCGGAACGAGTTGAAGGAACTACGTGACAAACTGGAGACAAAAGTGGCGCGCTGGCAGAACGATAAAAAGAAGCTGGAAGAAGATTTGGACGGTGCCAAAGCCGAGGCAAAGAGGCAAAAGGCGGAAGCAGATGCGCTAGCCGCAAACTTTCGCAAAGATCACGACTCGGGATCCAAAAAGGAGAAAAAAAGCATCTTTGACAGACTCTTTAGGCGCAAGGCTCGTTCTCCCTGTTCATGAATTTCATCCATGCGGACATTACATCACTGGTAGGGAAGGTGCAATACAGTGCCGATACCCAAGTGCGATATAAATTAGATTTTTGCTGAAGTTTCAATGTAAAGTTTTGTTTTCGTCATCAAGTAGCTTCAACCTTGAAGCTTGAAGCTTGAAGTCGTGATACGATCGATAATATCTCCGTCCCTATCTAAGCTTATTGTGTTTGTGCATTGTCCTTTACTCTTCAGATTTCCCGTCAATGTATTTCATTGCTAAATCAGCCGGAGTTGATTCAGATAAACTTTTGAGACGCCAAAAAATATGTAATCAGGCATGTAGTGAGCGAAGTATGCAAAAAAAGATTACAAGCTTATTCCTTGTCAAGTTATGCTTCGTCCGGAACAAAACGTCCTAACGAATACCGCCAAACAACGTTAGCAGTACCGTTCATGATATTAAATGCAACCCCAAGCCAACCCCAAGCCTGACCTCGGACTTGTAGTCGTTCTTCAATGCCATCCAAACGAAGCCGATAATCTTCGAGCTGGGTCCGACTCATCTCCCTATCCTTCTCATGAGCCTCTTGTAGTTCCTGTGCAATTTTCGTCAGCTCATCTTGGAACTCCGCTCGAACGTCCTCTACGATTTTTTTCAAGGCGTCATTAATATTTCGATCTTCGGGCAGGTCGACGTTTCCGTTGAAGAACCTCTCCCCTAGAATTGCTTTTCCCGCTTCCACATCTTTGGCTCCTATTGAAAAACCATTTCCTCCCAACACCAAGGTACTCGGTCTGTTATCGGACGGTAGACCTCCTGACAACTTGTTTGCTTCTTCTTGCAAACGTGCTATCGCGTCTTGAAGGCTTTGGCACTCTTCTTCTAATTCTTTCTGAGAGTCTTTATCCGCTGCAGTGAGTGTCTTCATCTCTTCAATCAAGGTCTGCCTCTCCTTTTCGTTCTTTTCCGCCCGCTCCATAATATCCTTTCGCAGCTCCATCCCCGCTGCAGTCTCCGAGATGTCTTTACCTTCATCCACAATTTCCGTCTGTACAAGAAGCGCTCTTGGTTCGTTATCGACAAGGGAGCGCACGATCGTCTGTGCGGAGTTGGCACCATGGTCATGACGCATGATTCGAGCGCCTGCATCGAGAACTGGCTTGAAAAAGTTGTCTTTACTCTTGAGTTCCTCCTCTCGAACAATCCCGAGCGTAGCGCCGACATCGTCCCACATTGTTGTAGCGAGGACGACGTTCTTGAGAGCGTAGGTGCCGCAGATCCTCTGGAACATACTGAAGTTGCGCCTTGAAACGCCGCCCATCCTTACATCGGAAATGCGATGCGTGTAAATTATGCCGCTCAGTTTTCTTCTGTCTTTATATCTACAGGAATTGGCAAGAAGTTGTCACAAAGTTGAAGCCAAAATAATGCATGTTAAACGGAAATCAACTCACTCATTCGATAGGAAAGTGGTGATCGATTTCAGAATGTCGGCATCACTTTTGGATGAGTCGTCGAAGCCAGGTGTATCTATGAGCCTTACAAATCTGCCACCGATATAAAAAGGCTGCGAGAATTGGACATCTTCGGTACAAGAGTGCAATTCCGTCCCAACTTGGAGTTGGGAGCTACTAGCGAGATTGATGAACTACATCTTGGAGGTTAGTTGCGCCATAAGTAGATATTACGGAATGCCTTTTTGCTAACCGACGTTTTACCAGTCCCAGTCCCACCCATAACGCTACGGTGCCCACGAGTAGTCAGGATTTTCTGGCATAGGCCAAATCCAACGAGAGACTCACATGATATGGACCTCGGGCCCATTGGATGCTATGAAATTCGCTTTTCAATCCAACCTATGTTGAATGAATAGGGCTCTTACCTGCACTCTGTTTCGTAGACACTTCCTTTAGTTTCGAATTGTTGGCGCCTATCAATTTCTGACGACGGTTCCTCAGAGAATTAGTGGGATCAACATCACTAGTAGCAGTGTTGCTCTCGGAAGTACGCTGGGGGGGTTGGAGAGTGGGTTTGTTGAAGGACATTAACGTAGAGTGCATGTATGAGGTTTAGTTTATTTCTGGTGTGTAACGGGATGCCGTATAGGTTTTGACTTGTATATCTCTGTGCCCGTGCGCACGAACCATGGTGTTAATGGATAAATGCCTCGTGTCATCCGTCCACACCCAAGTCATGGTGTGAATATGAAGAATGTGCATTTTTGGTTTATCTGCGTTCAATTCGGTCCAGATTACAGGTGGGAAGAAAGAGCATGGCACGACTAATGCAAACGTAACCTCCTAATGCGTGAAACAAGCATTTAATAGGATCCTGTTTCGTCCATTGTATTGAGTTATCGAGATCAGCTCATCAAAAATCACATAATTCAGCGCTCCTAGGAGTCGAGGTGTAGAGTGATTTCAAGAGGATAATACAAGGAGACAGAATCGCTCGAGCCTCGTGGTAATGGCAGAGGGTACAACACCAAGTGTGTGGAACGCAAGGCGATAAACCTTCTGTACGGCAACCGTCATTCTAGTACATACTACTAGCACACGCCCTGCAGTGACATCACTCAAACCACTCAGAAAGAGTAATCATATATGTAGACATTCTGTCTAAGCTATTCGTCCATTGATCCTATCTGTACATGGACAAAAGTGCCATTTCGATTTATCCCCTGCGGGCGGACGAGGAAACTGTAGTTCGATTTGCAATCCATTTCGAGTGGGTCGGAAAGAAATGCGGCGGACTGGTTGGTAGTACGTGGTCCAAGGATCCGAATCCCCAGAAATTGTGATTCTGTATCAAAACCGAACAGCATATTCGAGATTCTCAACACTCGCGGTGCTGGCAGGACTTAGTTTGTGAAATTAGTATATTAATTTATACACAACTGAGGCGGTCAACAAACCTGATAATATGCACACTGAACCTAGAGGCGCATCGGCGGAAATTCAGACAGTAGGCCGCATTTCTGTTGCGAGGATCACTAAATAAATCACTAGATGTGGTCTGCATAAGGCTCGAATAAAAAAAAGATTGAAAAGAAGACGTACAAATCGCCATCCCAATGGACTTGGATTCCAACCAGAACAACGCAGTTTCGAGAACGCTGGCATCTCTCTCTGCCACTACAAGGTTTAGCATTTGTCAGTGAGGGTCGAGCCGGATGAGTTCAATCTCGAAGGTAGAAGAGTTGGACATCTCGAAGCCCAAAGTGTAGTGCGGGTCAGTTCATGAACGAACTGATGCCATGATGGTAATCGAATGGAAAAGATATATGTTGTTGTCGAATCGAGTCGCAAAGTATTCAAGCCTCTCGAGCCTGCGTTACTCTTGAGTCCAAGGTGACCGTGCATAGGATGGAACTTGCTTTGATTGTCGCCTTCACTTGATATTGTTGCTTGCTCTTACCCACACGACACAGCGAGTCCGAGTCGTTCAAGTTCGTGAGACTTCACTTCCTGTTGTGGTCGGATGGTCATGGCGCGAGACTCGGAGTGTTCCAGCAAGCCAGTGCAGCGTTTGTTCCCTACTTCAGTCTTCTCCCCGTGTGGATACATATCCGTTTCACCATCGATCCACTCCCAGAGATGACGGAAAAATCGCACTCCGAAACGCAACCCGGCTGGAATCCAACCAGTGTCACCTCTCAGTCATACCTGACTCAGCAAAGTTCGAGTAGGACGACAGAACTTGAGGGCGGTCTTTCTTTCCAGAGGCAACCCGCACAATATTCTGGCTGGACAACGATCGGACCCTCATTATCTCAATCTCAGAACAAATCTTCGCTGCCTGCACCTTCAGAGTCGAATACTCGTCCAGGATTCTTTGCAGGCTCCTCTCATGTGGACGCTAGACATGGAATGTTCAATGACGTCGGAAGAGATTTGCATATTTATAAAATCGAGACAAAGGTGTGTTTGTATCCGTCAGAGCAATTGTAAACCAACTAAATTAAATACTCGATAGGAAAACGGTATGTACACGACCATCGGTCTTGATTGCATCTGATTGCGCTTGGAGCAGAAATGTCCGCACTGAACAAGCTACGACGGGCTAAAGATGCTGGATATCGTTCTGAACATCATCGGAACTGTCTGCCTGGGACACGAAAAGCAGAGTTGGATAGTATTGAAAAATGGGAGGTCGATCCCACGGATAAACGCGTATATTGGTTGAACGGGCTTGCCGGCACAGGAAAATCAACAATTGCTCAAACATTCGCAGAATGTTCTTCCGCAGAGGGACGACTCGGAGCAAGTTTCTTCTGCTCCCGCGACTTCCCTGATAGGCGTAACATTCATCTGATATTTCCAACTATCGCATTTGGCCTTGCACAGCGATATGCACAGTTCCGAGAGGCCCTGATGGAGGTGATGAGCTCGAACCCAGATGCAGCTGACGAATCATTAGCAATCCAGCTCGAAGATCTCCTTGTACGACCACTGAAATCCAGTAGGTTATCTACAACCATAATCATAGACGCTCTCGATGAGTGTGAAGACGACGAACCCGCTTCTGCGATCCTTTCGCTCTTAGCTCGACACATTGACACGATACCATCTGTGAAATTCTTCATTACTGGACGGCCTGAAGTACGGATTCGAACCGGATTCCGCCTTCCGGCATTACAAACACATACAACAGTGTTCGTGCTCCATGATATCGACGAGTCATCCGTCAATCAAGACATTGAGCTTTATCTCCGGACCCGTCTATCCGAAATTGCCTCAAGTAGGGGCTACCCAGACTCGACTGAACCATGGCCTGCAGACGACGATATCGCTTTCTTAGTCAAGCGATGTTCTGGACTTTTCATTGTTGCGTCTATCACTACCAGAATCATTGGGGATAATCATGTGGAACCTCGGAAGCAGCTAAAGGTCGTCATTAGGGAGGCAGATTCGACTGTTCGCGAAGGGAGATTGGGTGTCGACGAGACATACCACCAGGTTTTCCTCCGGAGCGTTGAAGGTGTTGACATTCTCGACACTGACTTCTTTGACCAACAGCGACTTGTCGTCGGATCCATCGCGTCAGTGTTCAACCCCCTATCGTGTGTAGACCTGGCGAAGATACTGGATATACCACAGGAGGAAGTCAGGAGTGCCATCCATCTGCTCCATTCGGTCCTTATAGTTCCAGATTCCAATACACAGCTTCTACGGATATGCCATAAATCATTTGCCGACTTTCTGACCGATCCAAGCCGTTGCGTGGACAGAAGGTTTCATATAGATCCTTCTGATTCACACACAAAACTTGGGATGCACTGTCTAAGATTGATGAATGGATCGTTGAAGATGAACATTTGTGGCTTCCCCCCATACACTATCTTGAAGGACGTCGAAGATCTTGATGCTCGCCGAGAGAGATATATTGGCGGCGGGTTGGAGTATGCATGTAGATCATGGGCCAAACATCTTCGGTTTGCATTTCAGGATGGTGACGACATTGGCCATGTTGTTAAGCTGCTGGATTGTTTTTTCAAGCATCACCTATTGTCATGGTTTGAGGTGCTAAGCATCGTAGGAGATATGCGTTGTGCGGTTTATTCCCTTCGAGATGTGAGAGGCTGGTTCACCGGTGTAAGTCTGAACATGTTTCAGTTGTTATTTATTTTTCTTATGGAGCATACATTTCCAGGTTGGCTCATCTGACACAAATCTATTGGACATCATACAAGATAGCGAACGATTTATTCTACGGTTCTTCGACGTCATTGGAGCCTCTCCATGTCACGTATATCACTCAGCTTTACCATGGTCTCCGAGATCATCTCTAGTTCGCGCGTTATACCAGGACCAACTACCAACAGAAGTAAAGATATTGAATGCAATCGATGACTCGTGGGATGCCTCTATGAGAACAATCCAGACGCGGAATGATCTGCGCCAAATAGAATTCTCCCACAAAGATGATCTCATTGCAGTCTGCGCAGAAGGATCTGTGGAAGTCTTTGAGACTCTGACAGGACACCGTCGATCTACATTTATTGGGCCTGCAACTGCTGGACTTTCTTGTTCTGTTGCATTTTCGCCTGATGACACACTACTTGCCACTGGACATCGCGATGGCCTAATCAGTGTATGGGACTTACAAACAGGAGGCCTTGTTTTTACGTTAGCAGGACACGCTGGAGATGTTGAATCCATTCCATTCTCACCATGTGGGACCATGATTGCATCCTGTTCAAGGGACGGTACCGTTAGAATTTGGAATGTACCCCTGCGAGAATGCCGGTGCGTTTTGGAGCATCCTTCAGCTGTGGTACGAAATTTTTGCTGGTCAGCTACGAGTGAAGAAGTCATATTGGGATATTTGGATTGCACGGTAAAGGTGTGGGACATTATCGGGATGAGGTGTCTGAATACCTTCTCTGGGGATAATGAAGTGGATTTTGTTGCATGCTCACCGGATTCGTCGTTTATTGCTGCTGGATCAAGAGAGGGAGTGAAGGTCTTCAATTTCCAGACCGGTGATGTTTTCCGAACGATCCCAACAGATAATTGGGTCTGGTTGATTCGATTTTTGGATCAAGGTACACTCGCGTATGCAACCGACGAACCTCCGATATTCGCAATTCATAATCTCGCCGAAAAGACAAACACACCGACACCCAAATCCAAATCCTGGCTAAAGCGCTCCTTACGAAAGGCTCAACTCGGGTTCAAATCACTTCAGAGCCAAAGGTGTCAAAGCAAGACTTATCCCATCAACGCCTCCGATGAGATGGTGTTCAAATACCAGGGAGGTTTAACTGCAATCTCATCAGACGGGTCTCGCGTCGCATCAGGAACTGGTGACAGAGCTGTGACGGTTTGGCAGACTAATGGTCCAAGCCCAAATCATGACACGGCCAGTCATCATCACAGTCATGTATATAGCGTTGCTTTTTCAAGAGACGGTCAGCTCGTAGCCTCGGGGTCTGCGGATGACACTGCAAAACTTTGGGATCCAATCTCAGGTCGATGCTTGCACACATTCAGTCACCCCTTCTGGGTTGAATCTGTGTCATTATCGCCCGATTCGAGACTTCTCGCGTCTTTCATAGGCCATCAGACAATACACATTTGCGATACTCGTACCCATAAACGTCTTTCGACCTTCGAAACTTCATGCTATGAGACCACACACCTTGGGTTCTCCCCAAATGGTAATCAACTGGTAACTCTTGGAAATCACGATCATCTCGAGTTGTGGGAGGTAGCGACAGGGAAACAACTTGCTTCCGTGGAAGTTGATAGACCCTTTGAAAAGGTTGCATTCGGTGTTGATGGGACCAGCGTTAACTTGGAGAGCGATGACTTGGTCATGAGATACAAAATATCCCCCATTCAGTCTTCCTCCGACAACGACAAAGATGGGCACTCATCGCTTCCGATGCAATTCGTTCCCTTGCATGATGCACAACCATCTGTATCTTCGTCTCTCTGTTACCGACAGGGAAGTGAGTGGATCATAGACGAGCGGGAGAGACGGATCCTTTGGGTACCACCTGATCTGAGGTATAGAAGTGATTCTTTCGAGAAAAAGGTTGTTTTAGGATCTGACAGTGGAAGACTCGTAATTGTAGACATCTCTGATGTGCAAAATTGACCAAGTCAAACTCCTGTGTTTTGTTGAGATACGAGATCGTATTATATTCCACATAGATCTGTACAATTTGTGTCCATTCATAGTTCGCTATAGAGTACTGGATTATGAGCAAGGCCTAAATATCGGAAACAAGCAAAAGGACGATTCGGAAGATGGTTGGGAAACGCAGCGCAGAAAGAAGAAATAAACTGCTGGGTTCTCCTCGGGCCGGATCTCATATAAGCCAGATGGCGAAAGTAGTGAAAGTGACAGTTCTTCGTCGTAAATGCAGGAGTCGACGACGAAGAAGAAAGCAATCCTCGTCGCGCTTCCATCATCTGTGTAAATACTTTATGCTGAAAATCGAGTCGCGCGTTCACCAAGCGAACGGCGAACGCGCAGTCCGTATTCGAGTCGCCTGTTTTCGAAACGTGCTAGTAGAATTAATGTATGTCAAGTGTTTGATCTTCAACTTGAAGGTTCCGATAACTTTTGATTGGAAACCGCCACGTTGCGGAAACAGACTCCTCTAGCCTCCTCGTTACTCCCACTGATCAAAAATCCTAATATACAGTACTGTTCATCTGGACGGATTGGAACACATATCCTTGGGTCCATCAGAGCTTCTGACACGCATGTAAGTTCCGTGTTTTCGACCTCACCCCGGGTATGCATCTCGGGAGCTTTTAAATAAGTGCTTTATGCAGCGTGCCATAACGCCCCGCAGGTTAGAGTTTCCTAGAATCAAGTCGTGTCATGTCTTCATCCACTTAGGTATCATTCTGTCACTGTTCTGCCATTTAAGTACTGCTCTAACCACTACATTGTGAACTTGCTATTTCAAGGTCAGCATATTGAAATTGGCGGCCTCTCGTGACGAACAAATGCAATCTCGACTCGGATGGTGCTCACTACAAGTCGTCTTGAATCCTCAGATTCTCGCAGGATCTTGGGCTTCTGCAGTCATATACTTACGTCTGTCTTCCGTATTGTGTCCTGCTCTAACTCTTTAAACCATCGGACAGCCAGCTGAGCGTCTTGGTGATGGACTAGATACGCTTTGTTACCGACGCCACGAATAAACGCCCAATATGATTCAAACCCAAGATGGTATGTCTGACTCTAAACCTTAATGGGGCTGTACTTAGCTAACAGCAGAAAATCTGAGGTCCAGACGTGATCTAACTTACATGCGTTCTTCGAGAGACACCGTGTCGTGTCCGGCCTGCAACGAACTCAGGACATGACTCTAACACCGTCCGCAACGCTGGCCACTCATGATCACCTTATGCACGATGGTACACGGTCTATCCATTTGTCGTCCTATATTGGATATAATCGCAAAATAATTATGGTCTGGAGAATGTATGTTCACGGTCGTCGGTCATACTAGGAACCCAATTAAATCAGATATTAGGTTTTCGCGTTCATCTGGGGGGAGGAGAGTACTATGGAAGAAATTTGTGCTCAATGAGAACGTGGGGTCATGGAAGGAAGGCCCAGAGTCCGTTTTCTTGATTATCGGATTTCGATATAGAACGGTGTCAGTAGGTTCCCCGATGCCTTGAGATTGTGTCTTGGGACTAACTTGGATTTCTACTCAGGTGATGGACTTTTCTGATATAACTGCACACAGAGTTGGGAGATAACTTAGGATCGCTCTTATTCGTGGCCCTATAAGATACAGTCATGCCTTTGTCCAATGCCGACCTTCTGTGTCCCCCTATAGTTACTGAAACTACTATCCCTCTCCTCACCAAAGTTCCGCCACAAGAGGAATCTACGAATAGAGAAACGGTGAATGTTACAGCATGCTCTGAATACAAGAAGCGTACGTTGCACGGTGTTGACCACCTCCGGATCGATGCGTCCCACATGTTACACTTCGTTTTCGATGGTGATCAACAGCCTATGATTTTTACTGTCGGCACAGACTCTGTGAGTCATCTTGACGAGAATAGGAATTCCAATTCATTTATCGAACAAGCGTTTCTACTGCTTTCGCCATGTTTCGGGGGACTCCTGGCAAACTTATGACATTACGCCTGGTACCTCCGATACGGCCGTCTCTATATTCCATGTCGTTCAACACAGTAACAAACTCGTTGCCGCTGCGGTTGCTGTTCAAACAAAGGAAGGATGGGATGGATCTCTATTACGCGGAGCCTTTTGATCCCACCGTGACGGATTTTAGCCCTACAAGTCAGTTTTCATGCTTGTTTTACTCTCACTTACTGACAACGCATTCTTTTAAGACATTGCTTTCCGGAAGATTAATAATGACAACGGCCCGGCGGCATTTTTAACCATGACTCTTGCCTCAGTGGACGCCGTCTTGCCACTTCATCATTATTGGGACTGAGGCGACTGACGAGAAGGTGGCTACCATCTATGTTGTCACTCCTGGATCGGATGAAAAAAATTGGAGAACGCTCTCGCTTCAGGAGGATTCTACCAAGGTCTCAAAAGCCTTGGCCGTCACGTTAAGGAAGCCGTTTTATGGCTGCTTTGCTACATTGTGCAAACAGAATCTCTCCTCCTCTGACTCTACCCTCGACAGTGAAGACTTCGGGACTACCCTATCCTGCTCCAGCACTGATACCAAGCAAACGTATAATATCACCGTCTATCTAGATAACATTGGCGGTGGCGCCCGAGATGTGGCCATGACGGTCACTCCATTGAATGTGTCTGATTTGTACGTGGCTGGGGTAAAGGGTATTGGGTACTATGCAAGTCAGATCCTCAGTAAAGATGTATGATCCCATCACTCGTTACAATAGAGCGACAAGCTGACGATCTTTGTCACAGCCAACGGTGATCCTACCTAACATCTCGTTCAAACAAGTTGTTGCGTCCGAGAAGGCAATAGATTCAGAAAAGTCCCGAGTCAGCGTGTTCGCGGTGTCGACGACTGGAGGGCTGTACTTCATTGAAGGAACTCCGGACAAAAAGGGCGTTGTACCGACCTTTAAGACAACTGGGGTGCCAATTAGGAGAAATATAGGGTTCCTATCCACGCAGTATAACCCTAGATTCGATACTTCAGAGGTCATCTACGTCAACACAAAAGACAATCATGTGGGGCACCTTATGCGCGACATGAAGTCTAGTTCGTGGGCTGAGCGGTCGGTTATTGTCCACTGGGCTGAGGATAAGACGACCACGTAAGCGTCTTCCCTATTTCTATTATTTGTAGCTCAAGTAATTTGAACTGATGTTCATACAGGTTAGACGTCCTTGATACCCTTGTCTGTCTGAAAGGCAGCTCGGGGGCGATGGTAGGGGCTGGATATCCGGTGGTATGTAAGATTTTGCGGCAGCGTAAATGAGCTGACAAAGTCATTGGTTAGATGGTGTCTTCGACCACATTGACTTATATTCACATAAATGACAAGTCGTATAGCATTGGTCCGAACCCCACTCCCGTAACAACAGATCGTTCTGGGTGTATTCGAGCTGTCATGCAGGCAGACCTCAGCATTTCGAGCCCGACCTTGCAATTTACCGTTGAAGGTTTCGGTCTGTCCCAAATGGTCGGAGTCGAACCGCGTCAGCGTCTGCTTAGCACGTGGAACAAATACGCTTCTGGTGCCGACTTGAAAAATGCCAAATCCAGCACAGGCCAACCGATTTTTGCTGATACAGACATCTCTGATTCGACGTTCGACGATGTTGCACAGACACTACAACAAATCTCCAAAATTCTTGCAAATCCCAATTCAGACGGAACGTATGGATCGCATACCACATCACAGAACTTGGTCCGAGCAAGTACAGTAGAGATGCCATATATGTCCCGCACTGTGGAATGTTCCTTCGGAGACTGGTTGGAAGATGTGCTGGAAACAGTTGAAGAGGCTGTAGAGGATTTTATAGAAGCTGTCGTAGACGCAATAGAGGAGGTCATTGATGAGGTGGGGGATGTGGTGAAGACTGGGGTCGCCGTCATCGATGGAGTTGTCAATTTTGTCGCCTCCATTGGGGGGGAAGTGTACCGTTGGGTTATGGATAACGCAGGGACTGCAATTCATGGGTAAGTATCACATCACCTACTATGGATTGGCACTAAATCATATCAAAGCGTCATAGCGTGTTTGAAAGAGACACTTTGCCTTGATAGCATTCTCTTCTTTGATCTCTGTGGTTTTGAATGGGCTCATGAGAACATCATCAAAACCCAGAAAGTACGTTTTTCCGTTGAAAATATGTTTGTGTCTATAACGTGTCTCATAGATTATTGCCGACTCCGCCAATAAAGGTGTCGTATTCCTCAAAGAAGTCGTGAGCAACAACATACTGAAGGGCGTGGACTTGACGCTGTTGTGTGGTGTAATGACAGGAAAATTTCCGATTACCACTTTCCTCGAAGCATATAGTCCATTGCTGTCTCCCATAGGACATGCCTTTAATGCTTTCTGTGGATTCCTGTGGGAGCCGATTAGTTTTATTTTTCCTAAAATCTAACACTCCACACATTTGCTACAGTGATTTCGCTTATTCCGACAAGGCACTCGTAGACTGGGTCACACTCTATGCATCCACGACCACACTCGCGGGGGCGTATTGTGATGCCATCACCGTCGTGTTCAATGCCACGAAGGTCGATGAAGAATTTATAGTCGTTTCTATCTTATCTTCGGTAGCGGCATGTTCGTTGAATTTCACTTCAAGTAAGTGTTTTATATCGATTATTGCACTGCTATGTGTGATCCATACCATTCTTATCTAGGCGTCTGCGTCGGTTGTCTGAAGATGAAGGATGAAGACACTTAGTTGAAGGATTTACCGGACTCGACAATACGTGAAGGAGCCGGGACGTCCAATGAGTAAGAACCTATTCTTGGTGACCTTATGCCCGCCTAGTTAGCATTTTTACCCTTTATCTGGTCTACGGCTGTGTGCACCTTATGATATGTTTCTCTTGTTGCTCTAAAGCGTACTGTATTATTAGTCAAGTCGCGCACACTTTGCTCGATAAGACTCTTCCCTAAAAATATCATGAATTACGGACTTGGTTGAACGTACTGACAGAGGGGAGTCATTCAACCAAGAGAGACCTTTAACGACAAATTGACCAAGTTGTTTGAGCCGGATGTATCACCGGGGGGATAAATTGTACTAGTATTGTCACGGAGAGACTAATTGGTACAGCACAGCTGAAGATTGCATCAACAACCGATGTATCATAGCCAGGAAAAGAGCAGAAATCGAAAGACATAGTACCGATGCAGTGCAGCTGGATGACCACGATTGCGATCGTACGTAGGATGATTATCTCAGTCACTTGTCTGTACTAGACTACTAGTCGAATGAGTCGTAGTATCGTTGACACTTGAAACACGACTGTAACCACTAAAGGTGTGTAAATAGATCAAAGATGCTATGTCAATTGACAGTAAAGATGGTGGATAAGATACAGTATGGGGAACAAGTGTGGAAGCAAATCAATGACCGAATCAACGCGGCTGGCACTGAGCGGTGGCATCCGAGTCGATACCATTTAAGAGTCCGGGCCGCCAAGCAGGCCAAAACGTCGATCATCATCAATCTTTTTCTCCCATTTCCTGATTGAGCGAGCCAGCTTCATGACCAGCAGAGGTTGGAGAATTATATGTTTATTTCGGCTATGGACGTTGGGAAACGAACAACAAGTCATGTATACAAAAAATGCTATAATAATTTACCTCCTCCTAATCCTCATCAAACGAGCGATATTCTCAATTACACGCGATGCCCATAACCATATATCATCAAGAAAGGCTTCTAGGCCATGAACACTCTCCTCGTCCCACCAAGTGCCTCTATGCTCTGTTCTTTGTTGTAGGATTGTGAACCTCAGACAATCCTTCACAGTCAACAACCCTACTAGCGAACCACGGTCCTCTACCAAGATGACACGCGGACTGTAGAAGGTAGGTAAGTGGACGATATCGGTTGAAAAACAGAAGTACTGGCCCCATTCGTTTAAACAACTGCATTGCAATCTCCAGGGGTAGCTGTGGCGAAACGGTCAACGGCGTCTAGGAGAGTTGACGGTCAGGATAAGTGAAATCGTTGATAGCTAAAGAGAAGGCGCCCACACCTGTTGAACCCAAGGCCACAACTTCAATACTTCACTAGAAGCTGTCGACTCGAAAACTTCAGTAGTAAACTCTTCGTCTATCCCGATCATTGGACCAGCCGAACTCAAGCCAGTCAATTGTGCGTCTTCGTTCTCGTCCGGTTCACCAGATTTAAACGAACACAACGTATCTGGCGTAACGCATTGTATTTTCTTCGCCTTTTCTATAAGAGCTATCAAGCCAAGAACGTAGAGTATACCTGATAGTGCAACTCACCCATAAGATAGCGTAGTTCTGCTCGCCCAATATACCCCATTATTATCTGACGAGCATCAGGGCTAACGATAGGGAACCCTTTAGTTTCCGTCCTGGATAGTTGATCTTCTATATGCTGAATGGAGGACCCAGTCACATTCAACGTATGCAATTCTCTTTTCATGACTTTTGAGACTGAAGATTTAATATTGGAGTGAGCGGAATATAGAGCCCGACATTGAATAACCGCACCAGGCACATTATATGCATGATCATCCTTCTCCAAGAACGGATAACCGTTGAATCTAATCATCTCATCAGCGATGCCTCTCGTCCCCAAGAAATCTCCAACTGCTTTGGTAACAAGCAATACAATCTGACAGAGAAACCCTATGAAGATCGCGAATTAGAGTATAGCGAACTTAACTTACCATAGTAGGTAGAATATACGTCAGTGCTCCAGTCAGTTCGAACATGATGACCACTACTGTAATGGTCATTCTCATCACACCGCTACGAAAAAATGGGTAGACGTATATGAGGCCATGCCAACGAGGCTCTGGTATCGACGCTGCTCACCTCAGCGCAGCAGCGGCACCAAGAAAAGCATAAGTTCCGGGAGTGATACAAGGCATATCGAGCTGGCAAACTGCAAACATCCCAGACTTGGGATACGCTCTGCATTCCATGTTAGAAGGTCTGTGGTAAAATCAGAAGCACGACAAACTTGTGAAGCGCCTTCACCATGATTCCAACCATCCTTCCAAACGATGCACCTATAGCCATTGAGGGAACAAAGATACCCGCAGGTACTTTACAACCATATGAGATCACGACAAACAATATCCTCAAAACTGTTGCAAACAACAACGAATTGACCATCTGCCACTGAACAGAAGACCTGAAGAGTCAGGTCATCAGATGAAGCAAATGGAAGGAACTGGACATGACAAACTGGCACAAGTTATCATAATCCCCGCCTCCATCACATTCTTTAAACAGGATCGCCATACTCTCTGTCATGTCAATCCTCATAAAGCGATTGAAGTACCCAACCATCGCAGTCATAGTTGCAAGGGTGACAGCTTCGGCAACACCATGACTGCCTAGATGCTTGCGACGGAAGGCTGCAACCTGTAGATTGAATTTGACTACGAATGCACCATATAGGCCCTGATTTCAACACTAAGTCTAGATTAGACAAACGTATATGATTGTTACGCACGCCAAAGACGCCTAAAATCACAAAGAATATTATTTCAAAGAAATGCCAGTCACGATCATAAGTGACCTGGAAAAGCACAAGTTTTCCAGTTCTGAACGGGTTCATGGCCTGTCCCTCTTATATCAATATTGGTCGTAAGTATAAATCAGCAGAAACCTACAGATAGAGTTACGGTCGCAACCAAAGCACAAAAGAAACTTCGCCAGAGTGTTTTGATACTAAAATTATTACTCATTTCCTGTATGCTGTCAGTTTGTTCATATATATATAAAACCGAATGCTCACCTCAATAGAAAAAAGCACTCCACCAATGGGCGAACCAAATGCAACGCCTACACCAGCCGCGCTCGCTGCCGTGACTATTTCCCGCATCTTTCCTAACAGTGTCTTTGAGGTTCCAGACGCACACGATTAATTCAAGTACGAACGACATACCTTGGCTGCGGGAGAAGTTGCGAAACATCCCTGCGACCAAACTACCAATACAACATGCAACATGTACAGACGGCCCTTCTTTACCGACAGACAGCCCAGAGGCAATCACTAAGGGCTAAACCATGTTCAATACGGAGTTGGAGGAAGGCTAATAGATACATACTAGGGTAATGCTCTTGATAGCAAATGTCCAAAATCCCAGATATCCTTTCATGATGAACCCAGCGAGGATACACTTGATTTCAGATATCCCTGAACCAGCAGCGTATTTTGCCAAAGATCGGACCAAGTGGGCTGCAGTGAACGAAAACATAGCCTTGATAGCAAGCCTGTAGAGTCAAAATGAAGATACAAGTAGGGCACAAACTTACAGCGACCAAAACATAGATGAACCACCTGGCTGGGGTTACTGCGCTCCAATTATGCCAGGAATCACAACCAATGTCTTCGTTCGATTCAATCTCCCAACAACAAAACTGCTGATTTAACCACCATGCATCCGAGCAGTAACCCATCTTCAAGTCCGACAGCCACTCGGTGACGATAGATATGAGGGCAGCATTAATCCCAATACACACTCCTACGAGAGAACATTAGAACTGCGTTGGGAAAAACATTGGTGACATACCTACTAGACTGACCACAAACCAGCTTTGCCCCGCGTTCGCAATCTTTCTTGTCTGGGACCACAACCACGAGATTGTTATTTCGCCGTTTGGACCTCTATGAGACGCGTAAACGCTTTTATCATTTCGTATTCGCCTATTTCTCTCGATGATAGAATCCTGTATCCAATCTGCAACTTAATGTGAGTATTTACTACAAGGGCAAGGATGACAGTCGGACGGTGGACCTATTGTGGTAAAATCCTCGTAACGCCTGGGAGATGATTAAAACGTCGTAGCAGATATGTGGGCAGATTCACGTACTGGATCTCTTGTAGCTCGTCGTAGTCCACAGGTATATCGTCAATAATATCTGCATGATGTTGATGGTCGAAGTTCTGCACCATCCTTGGCTTCGGAGTTGTAAAACGCGTCGAACTGCAATCATGCCACGACGCAATCCAGCATACATACACACGGTCAAGGGAAATGTTACAATAATCCCATATTCTAGTAAATGGTACAACGGTAATACATGAACATATGTACATGCTGAGCCTATTTTCCTCTATGTGTCTTGAATGCTCGTTGAACACCTTTACCCGCCCTGATGTCCAACATGCATCTGGAATCGATTTCCCTTCCTTCAGCGGCCAAATCTATAACCTTCTGGATCATTTCTACAGGAACGCAGACAACCCCGTCTTCATCCGCTACCATATAGTCACCTGGATTCACAACAACAGCAGTAAAATCGCCTTCGGTAGCGATTTCGAGAGAAACGTTTATTTCAGAAGGACGAGTAAACGGAGATTGGCCCAATGTGGAATGTCCTCGTGTAAAGACAGGAAAAGAGCATTCACGATGTTCACGCAAATCCCTGCATCGACCAGAGATGATTACTCCCAAGGCACCACGAGCCATAGCACCAGCTGTCATCAGTCCACCCCAGACAGCGTTCTTTGTCTCTATTAAAACATCCAGTTAGCGACGCATAGGTTTGAATGAGAACTGGAAGCTTGAAGCAACTGAACGAGGAGGCGCATCAATCACAATTACAGAATCTTCGGTAGTCGTGTCAACAAAATGTGAAGAAAGCTTCGGAGCCGTATTGTCTGATGTGAGGACCATTCGTACGGTGTATGCAGGACCACATAATCGAACGCTGCTGCTGGATGGATCTGCTGGAGACGGAGACATCATATGGAGGTCTGGTATATGACCTCCGTGAAGCGATCCAAGTTTGATGAGAGCATCTGAAATCTCGCAAGTAGAAAATTGGGAAAGTGACGTGGAGAGCGATGATGTAGGCATGTCTTGCTGTGCTCGATTATCTTTTGACGAGTTGACGTCCACAGCAAGGTTCGGAACAAAGAGGAGGATTGTAAGCGCGCCGGCAATTAAGGCTTTTGCAAGTTCCTGCTTGATTACTACGACATACCCCAACTCTCTTGTTATCTTCTATCTTCTCCCTTGTACAACAAATGGTTCGGTTGCAGGCGGGTGATGCTCACGAATCCATCTTAGCGAGAGCATCCAAAAATGCACATAAATGCTGGCGGAAATCGACGAGAGCCATAATGCGCTCACATCACTTTCGGATCCCTATATATGACATGCCAATCCGTCTACGACCAGTATGACTCCAAATATTTTGCGGACCGGCAGTGTTACTCATGCACCCAACATCATAGTGGTTCCTCGTTTTCACATGCGTCATAATGATACTGCTCGCTTTTCTAGGGTTCACAAACTTTTCTAGAGCGCTACCTCTGAACGACAAGCTCCTCCACTTCATCTGCCTCGGTGTAGCGACTGGCGTATTTTATTTCATTTTCGACGTGGAAGAGTGAGTCCGTTACAGTCAGTCAGATTCAGACACCTCTTGATATGTATGCGCGCAGAGATGCACGGCGAATATGGTTTTGGCGATGGTCTCCATTAATATTTACCGGTTTCGTGTGTTTCTTCCTTGGAGGCTTTATTAGCGAACTCGTACAGTCGTCGCTTCCAGTTCTGTCCTTTCTTTTCATTCATTGGTGACTTCCAACTTATAAATCCATGTCGGAAGCAGTATAAACAGTTTGATTTCATGGATGTTGTGGCCAATCTCCTAGGGTCTTCCATAGGTCTGTATATATCGTATAACCTGGAACTATACTATCGCCACAGACGAGAGGTAAGCCATCCTCATATTTTGCCCTTTGCACCTCTAAAGTCAATTCGCCACAGATATCGCGGCTCTACCGACCACTGAACATGGACGCCATGTCAGACGAGGAAGATGAAGATGATTTGGAAGCGCGAGGAACACAACTTCTGCCTACCGATACTCAAGGGCGGAGTCAAAACAAGGCATCTCAACCTTCCAAATCATCTGGTGGCCCTATTCGGCTGGCAGATGTATGGGATGAACGAGAAGAGTTGTTTAATATAGGAGACAGTGACGATGAGGACGTGCCTGATGATAATCAAGGGCCCAAAATTGTCGTGAGCAGTGCTTAGATGGGACTACTAGAGGGCGAAGGGGAATACGAACATCTTGAACAACTTTAGTGGCTGTAATCATTACTCGTATTTAATTGGCATATTATCGACATCTGGTCATTACGACATACTGCCAGATCAAATTTTCTGTGTTTCTGGCTCATTTATCTCTTGGACAATCCTACATAGATCGAGGATATTCCAGCACCCAGCAACATGGGTGCAGAAGTCCATCATCACAGACCAACCTTAAAACAGGTGCATTTGCCTCTTTTTTCATGATTCGACGGCCTCAACATCAGCTTTGATAGCAAAATAAACGATTTAAATCAAAACATGCAACAAAACATGCCATAAAAACGGCCTCGAAAGGTCTGTCAATCCTAACAATACCTAGATGATCTGATGAGCCGACGATTGTGATAGGCAGAACTCTCGAGGAATCAGTAAAAGTGTCTGCCAATTCTTCTGCCGCTGCCCAAGCTCGAATGAACAGGAAGAACCAAGCAAAACAGGCACAGACGAAAAAGAGACAGGCTTTGAAATCTGCGACTAGATTACACAACGGGACCGACAGTGCCCCTAGGATCGTTGCCGTCATTCCACTCACAGAAGACGTTAACGCTCGAAGTACAGCTTGTGCTCTGGCAGAGGCCCTTGATGCATCAACTGATGATTGTCCAGAAAGTGGATTATGGAAGCTCAAGTGCGTTACGACTGTTTTTTCTTTTGTACCTGTCTTTGTACGAGTAACTCTTCCATCGCAGAGCAGACCGTTTCAAAACTTCCGTGCAGTTCGTCAATCTGCCCTACGGAGATATTTATCCCGCTCTCGATGCTGCAAAAGTCGCAGATTATACCGTACTTGTTCTGTCTCCCAACGTCGAAGTTGGGCCTTGGGGGGACACATTACTGCGCACCCTCCAGGCACAAGGCTTGCCGGACGTTGTGTCAGTCCTTTCTTCGGACGCTTCTTTGGATCCTAAATCACGGACCGGGGTCCTGAAATCGTTGTTGTCATTCATGAATTATTTCGTGCCAAGTCAGACAAGAGTTTATGACCTTTACTCCTCCTCAGACAGACTGAATGCATTGCGCGCACTATGCGAAGGTAAACCAAGCGAGATCAGATGGCGGGAAGGCCGTCCTTGGATCCTGGGCGAAAAAGTCCAATGGGCCGAAGGCGTGTTAAGTGTCACAGGATTTGTTAGAGGTTCCCATCTATCTGCAGATCGACTAGTTCACCTCCCAGATCATGGAGACTTCCAAATATCCAAGGCATGCTTTCTTTGCGTCATGTATAACTTCTCTAAAACTCTCGCCTCGTCTCGTAGATCATCTCTGCACCTCTACCTAAACATTCGAGGTTCGGGGGAGATATGGAAATCGAGCCCACACTGCTGGCTGAACCAGATGCTTCTTCTGCAGACTCCCTAGTGTCGAGCAATGATCCGGATGATATGGCAAATGAGCAAACCTGGCCTACGGAAGAAGAGATGAAGGGCGATCCAAGTCTTGCATCCGAAGAAAACCATCATCTACCTGATGCGGATAGATTGACTACACCCAAGCACGTGAAGCGTGTGCCGAAAGGTATGAGTGAGTATCAAGCGGCTTGGATAGTCGACGAATCAGATGAAGATGGAGAGAGCAATGGCCAAGAAGGAAGCGAGACAGAGATGAAGGAAGGTGAAGAAGCAGAAATGGAAGATGTCAATGTTGAAAATGAGGACGGACTTGAGGAAGCGGAAGTGGACAGTCGGAAATACGTTGCTTTTCAAGATCTTGACATGGAGGAAGAAGCGGAGCAGTAGGTGTTCGATCATTTATTCCAGCATTCGCTTCCCTGACATGGACGCTTCATACAACAGGCTCGAGACATGGCGGACTCGAAAGCGTGAAGAAGAGGATGATCATGTTTTCCCAGATGAAATAGACACACCTATGGATGTACCTGCACGGACAAGGTTCCAGCGGTATCGCGGCCTACGATCCTTCAGGACAAGTCCGTGGGACCCATATGAGAACTTACCCCGGGACTACGCCCGAATATTCCAGTTCGAGGATTATAAGAGGACGGAGCGGAATGTTCAGCGGAGAGCTGAACAAGGTGCGGGCGTGGAGGTTTGCAACACTTTCAAGCGCTGTTCATCAAACTGATTTATGGATAGCCTGGCGTTCGCGTCACAGTTTACATCAAAGACGCACCCAAGGAAGCTGCCAACAAAAATACAAGCTCTCCTTTTGTGATGTTCGGCTTGCTGCAACATGAACATAAAAAGACTGTTTTAAATTTTACAGTGCAGCGAAATACAGAATACGATGGATCCGTAAGATCAAAGGTAGCTTTTGTCCTTGATCCATGACACTTCATTCACAATATATTAGGATCCGCTTATTTTGTGCGTCGGGCCTCGTCGGCTGCGAATAAATCCGATTTATAGCCAACATACCCGTGGAGGCGGGAAGGGTCCCAACAACGTGCATAAATTCGAGCGTTTTCTTAAACACGGTGTAACGACCGTAGCGACTATCTATGGACCTGTCGTCTTTGGGAAACAGCCATGCCTACTATTACGAGAAACGACGAACACCAAAGGTAGGCTATCTTTTGCCGATCCTGAATCTTCTATACCTTACTTTCGCTTCGCAGCGCCGCACCTGGTCGCAATGGGCACATTCCTTAACCCAGATACGACAAGAGTGATAGCAAAACGAATCGTTTTATCAGGGCATCCATTCAAATTGCACAAAAAGACGGCAACCGTCAGATACATGTTTTTCAATCCTGGTGAAGTTTCCAACCTATATGTTATTCGATTTGTATAGCTGACATCTCGTGTCTCTTTCAGATGACGTCAACTATTTCAAGCCTGTTCAGTTGCACACTAAACACGGCCGAACAGGTCATATTCGCGAGTCTCTAGGCACTCATGGGTATTTCAAGGCGCATTTCGACGGACCTATAAACCAGATGGATACAGTTTGCATGTCGTTGTATAAGAGGGTTTATCCAAAATGGGGCGAATTGTGGCGAGGAGAGCAAAGGGTGGGTAGTCAAGATGAGGATGGTGACCAGATAATGGAGTGAGTAGATTATGCAACCGCGACGCGCCTGTACACTGCACTATGTTACTATAATGTTGGTCGTTCAATGTGAACATGCGAAACAATATTTGTGGTGAGAAAGATCAAATGTAAGTGATCGTGGGCAATTTTCCAAGATTCCACGCGGTTTCTTCTGCTTTTGCAAACGATCATGGCACAAATATCATTCGACAGACGGCGAATTAATGGCCCAGAAGAAAGTTTCCCACTCGTTTTCACTGACGACGACGACGATGACGAGGTCTCTGGAGCGAAGCCGAAAGAAAGCAAACCTCGACATGGTCGTTTGCCGACCGACCTCCGACCAATATGTAGGTCCCTAGACAGTTCCTAAATACCTTCGATCGACAATAACTAATTCCCGACATCCAAGTTCTGCAACCAGGACTAATAAGCCAAGCCAATGGATCTGCTTACATAGAAACGGAGCGAACAAAAATCGCATGTGCAGTGTTGCGTATCGAATCATACATCCCCCAAGTCCAAGGTTGGAGGCTCATCGAGGTGGATTGCATAGGATAGTTATGGTCCACGGCAGTCAAAAAATACCGCCTACAGCGAACGAGGTCGTCTAAACGTTCAAGTCAAGTTTACCCCATTTTCCTGCAAGAGGCGAAAGGCGCCCTTACGCGTGAGTTCATTTCCGTCCTCTTTTTTCTTTTCTTTTGGCGTCAAATTGACATGCACGTCGTTGCGTAATGTGTGGTTATAGGATGCAGAAGACCGTTCCATCTCTGTTCTGATTCACCAATCGCTCTTACCGAGTATCAGATTGGAGCTATTCCCAAAATCTACGATTGACGTCTTTGTGACCATCATCGAGAACGACGGTATTGATGGGTGCGTCGCTGCCGGATCTGTAGCTGCTAGCACGGCCTTGGCGGATGCGGGCATCGAAATGTTGGGTCTTGTCGTGTCTTGTGCCGCAGTACGTCTCTACAATTTATATATTCCCTATTCCGAGTCAAAGAACAAAAAAAAAACTGATCCCCTATCTAAAAGACCGCTGTGGGCAAAGAAATATGGTTAGATCCTACTGAAGATGAAGCCACGTCCGGCTCTAGCAGTCTGATCTTGGCTTGTATGCCCGCACTGGGAGTTGTGACGAACGTCTGGCAAAATGGACGCATATCACCTCAGCAAAGCTTGGAGGTGCGTCCGTCATCTTCTCTTCCTATCGAGTCTAGAAATTGTCCTAATGTTAATAATCACCAGTGCATGAATGCTTGTCAGGAAAAGTGTTCTATTATACACTCTATTGTGGCTCAGGCACTCCTGACTAACACAAAAAGTACTTGATTTTTTGAGCTGGAGGAATTCTGGATCCTCTGAAAAGTTTTCGTCTTGTTCGAGTAATGGATTTCCATGTGTTGAATCGACGTTCAACAAACACGAAGAACCAGCCAGGCATATATTCCGAACACATTCCTTTATGCATTGAGCGCCGTCTCCAATTATCCCTGCCCCCCTGCTTATAGCTTAGCTGGCTCACGCTGGTCATTCTGCTCCAATTGAGCCGGAGAGTATTCAGCCAGGTTTATCGCCAGTTTGGGCGCAATGTCCTAGTGATTATAATCTTACATGTTTGTCGTCTCGGTCTGGGATTGAGTCGATACTCCACTGTATCACAGCCTATTTCTCAACAGACTTCCCCAATCAGCGGTGGATTCCTACGAGGACACAGCGAGAAAGAATCAAGCCAGGAGCTTTTTGTCAAAGAAAAAAACACTTCGTATTTCATACAGAATTTCAGTACAGAATAGTCAATATCATTAACTCGCCAGACGTCGAAGATGAATTAGCGATACGTTTCTGTCGATCTTTTTGATTGATTAACGATCTTGTATGTTGTTGAGCAGGCGCAAGATACTGAGGACTATAATCACAAAAATTAACAGTCAATACGACACAATCGAAGTAGTGGAACATACAAAGATTGAGGAAGCTAGAGATTGGCGAAATATAAGATGAGTACATGATATTGATAGGTGCGGGTAACTCACTCGAGGTAAAGACTGATGGATCCCATGATAAACTCGTCGGGAGACAAGCGACTATTAATGAGATATGTGTCGTAGACGATGTATCCACTGAAGATAAGAGTTCCGCCGATGGCGTAGATAAGATCCATTGTCTTGCTGAAGGGGATGAAGATGCCGACTATTCCAGTCATGACTGCGGCAAGTTGAGCCAGGAAATAATGTTGAACCTCAGATCCACTTACGGAGCGCAATGAGACCTCCGAACAACCATGGTCCTAATCCAGAGAAGTCCCACTAGGAAAGGTCAGCAAAGACGTCATACCGGAGCTTCAAATACGAACCTTAGATTGTAGAGTGAACAAAGTCAACCCAAAGAAAACCCCCAAAGTGATGAGTCTGAATTTGATAGTCAGCCCGGCGAATTGGAGAGAGGGGGGTTATAACTGACAATGCTTGGAGGACAATCACATTGTCAAAGAAAGCGACCACTATGCCCAACGTGAATGCTTCCAATAGAGTGAAAGTTGACAACAATATAAGGTTCATGGGGTGGCTATGGCGCTTCCAATAGAGGAAGCCGAGGTTGAAGAAGACTCCAATGAGGGGAACGTAGTAGGTCCACGGACTACGGTATATGCATCAGAGTTTCTGCATAGCCTAATAACCAGGCACGTACTGGGTCTGAACGTAGGATATAGCGGACGGAGAACGAGACACTACTCCTCCAACGATGCATGTGGCGAGCTGCGGTAGGGCGCTGAATAATCTTGCGTGAACAATAAACAGCTAGACGTACAATCTGACAGACTGAAATCTCAGAAGTTGTCAGACCGTGTGTTCTTGGAACCATGATAGATAAACATACAGAGAATCGAGTAAACCTTCCGCACAAACGCACTGCGGATCTCGGGCGAGCTATCGTTAACAGTTACGCCATACTGTACGACTGGTAAACAGAGGATAAATATTAAGATGTAAGAGGATTTGCCTTGAAATCGTCGGGAACATCTCCATGAGCAGGTTGATCGTAGAAGGCGCTTCCGCTTGCCTCTGGTCGAGGAGAACTACGGCCACCGAGGAGTGGCTCCTGGAGGTTTTCGTTTGATGAGATGTGCGTTGGCTTGCCAGTAGAATACGATGGGGGTGGTTGAGGATAGTTACTCATGGTGAATGTACGAAGCAAGAAGTATGATGAATCCGTAGCTCAATAGTCGTCTCCAAAAAAAGTCAGATGCACGCCTTTTCTCGTCACAGGGCTCCTGAGTTGTCTTTTCATTTCAAACCATCATGATATCTCAGGCTGTCACATCCACGACAACTGGAAAAATCTTCCACATTTCCTATGATGACTTCATTGCTGGGGTCAATCCTTCCAAGGACTCGGAGCTCTTGGCTGATCACCCTTTCTCCACCCTCTGGCTTGACTTTCGAACAAAAATCACCACCCCTCGAAAATGTGAACGCTTGATTGATGCCTATGTATCTATCTTCCTCAGGAATGAAAACTGGGCTGATGGTCTCTCTCTTGTGGAACTTGCTTCCAATGGCGACAAAATCATCTCCCTAATCCGTGACAACCCCCCAGACCTACTCATTCTGGATCAACCTGTTTCAAAAGGGTATGGTTTACACCTCTGTCAGCCAGGGCGTTGGCCTTACATCTGCATCACAAAGTATTGGTTTGATGACTGGACTCATGCAATGGCTTTTGGCCCAAACCGAAGGCTTGCACTTGCTCTTGAAGCATTATTACGGGCTACCCTTGTACATGAGATCTCCCACTGGATTTTTGCCCTGGTAAGCAAATATCACTTGAGTTGCAAAGCCCAGTGCAGTGCATTTACAAGGTACAGAGTGTGGGACCACACTCACAAGAATACTTGGACGCATTTGATCAGCAGAACCTTAGCTCCTTGAGCACCCAAGCAACTGAGGGTGAAGAGCAAAAGGCAACCCCCAAGTCAATGCGAGCTGATTGGACACAGGCAAGCAGTGGTGGTGAAGCTGGAAGTTATGTGGAACAAATTGCAGGTGGAGGAATCATCGGTTTCAATTTTGGCAGAGATGATGGTATGTGCTCATCATTATTCATTCCATGATTGTTGATCTTGACTTTTGTCACCTGAATTAGTCTCTATTCGGACTGATGCTGATCACTTCTGGTCTCCATCAACTCACTTTCTCTCAACCCTGCGATATGAAGGTTATACATTCTTTACTCCTGGACCATGGGATTATTGTATACCCATGCCTGATCCATCTGTGTTTATTCATTTTCCTGGGCAGGCTTCCTCAATTCCTTCAAGTTCTTTTCTGTCTCATCCATGTATCTTCACCTCTGACTGCTGTGATGCAGCAGAAGAGAGGTCTGCTGATTTCATAGGTGATATTCCAAAGCACAGTGGTGATAGAATCCTAGCACCTTCTGGTATGTTAAAAAATGATTATTATAGGCATTCTAGTGATCACTAAAATTGGGAATTTAATTTTAGTTGTCAAATACCAGCAAGAGAGAATGCTGATAGGGCTTGGTTTGACAAATTACTAGGTGTCCTGATGTACCATGTTCTCTCATCTTCTTTTTTGGTGACACCACAGTGTTCTCTCCATGGTTATTAGTACAGTACATTTTTGTAAATGGGTATTTCTTCATTCAAAGAATAATCTAGAGTTGCCATGGCTGGCACTTTGAAGATCACTGCAGCACATTGATTCAGAGTCATTAATTTACGTCCACACCTGTTCCCCATATATTATCCACCATCTTTACTGTCAATTGCCATAGCATCATTCAGTTGATATATTTATACACCTTTAGTGGTTACAATCATGTTGACAATACTACAACTCATTTGACAGTTTAACTATGGACAACTGAGATAATCATGTACACCTGTTAATTTTTTTGATCAATCAACGATCTTGTATATTGTTGAGCAGGCGCAAGATACTGAGGACTATAATCACAAAGAAATTAATAATGAAGACGACGAAATCAAAGTAGTGGAACATACAAAGATTGAGGAAGCTAGAGATTGGCGAAATATAAGATGAGTACATGATATTGATAGGTGCGGGTAACTCACTCGAGGTAAAGACTGATGGATCCCATGATAAACTCGTCGGGAGACAAGCGACTATTAATGAGATATGTGTCGTAAACGATGTATCCACTGAAGATGAGAGTTCCACCGATCGCATAGATAAGATCCATTGTCTTGCTGAAGGGGATGAAGATGCCGACTAGTCCAGTCATGACTGCGGCAAGCTGAGTCAGGAACTAATGTTGAACCTCAGATCCACTTACGGAGCGCAATGAGACCTCCGAACAACCATGGTCCTAATCCAGAGAAGTCCCACTAGGAAAGGTCAGCAAAGACGCCATACCAGAGCTTCAAATACGAACCTTAGATTGTAGAGTGAACAAAGTCAACCCAAAGAAAACCCCCAAAGTAATGAGTCTGAATTTGATAGTCAGCCGGGCGAAGTATTGAAGAAAGGGGGGTTTACAACTGACAATGCTTGGAGGACAATCACATTGTCAAAGAAAGCGACCACTATGCCCAACGTGAATGCTTCCAATAGAGTGAAAGTTGACAACAGTATAAGGTTCATGGGGTGGCTATGACGCTTCCAATAGAGGAAGCCGAGGTTGAGAAAGACTCCAATGAGGGGAACGTAGTAGGTCCACGAACTACGGGATATGCATCATAGTCTTTTCATAGACTAATCACCAGGCACGTACTGAGTCTGAACGTAGGATATAGCGGACGGAGAACGAGACACTACTCCGCTAACGATGCATGTGGCGAGCTGCAGTAGGGCGCTGAATGATCATGCGTGAACAATGAATAGCTAGACGTACAATCTGACAGACTGGAATCCCATAAGTTGTCAGACCGTGTGTTCTTGGAACCATAATAGATAAACATACAGAGAATCGAGTAAACCTTCCGCACAAACGCACTGCGGATCTCGGGCGAGCTATCGTTAACAGTTACGCCATACTGTACGACTGGTAAACAGAGGATAAATATTAAGATGTAAGAGGATTTACCTTGAAATCGTCAGGAACATCTCCATGAGCAGGTTGATCATAGAAGGCGCTTCCGCTTGCCTCTGGTCGAGGAGAACTACGGCCACCGAGGAGTGGCTCCTGGAGGTTTTCGTTTGATGAGATGTGCGTTGGCTTGCCAGTAGAATACGATGGGGGTGGTTGAGGATAGTTACTCATGGTGAATGTACGAAGCAAGAGTATGATGAATCCGAGCGTCTCTGCCACAGTTGCATACTAGGAACGGCTATCACCGCGTGCGGCACTGCGGATCATCACTGCCGCTGTCTTCTATCTCCTTCTCCTGCGGTACTTGCATTATTTATCTTCGTGATCCATCTACTGGCTCGTGTGCTATAAACCTACTATGGCAAAGCGCCAGTATTTGCTTGCAAGTAGCTTACAGTCCAGCAAGGGTAATTTCTGTCTTGGCTCTCGTGATTCTGTGCGGTACTTCAAAACCAAGTTGCTTTGACACAACATAATGGCTGCAGGCTGACTCTCACAATGCCCCCTTTTACGCTGCATTGTTTTGTACAAAACCACAACATTTATGGGTGGAACTTTGGCGCCGCGTCTGTGCATTGAAGGGTTGTCGGCATCTTGACTTTGTGTGGTTCGTTGCTTTGAACTGTGTCCACCCTATCAAAGCCTGACCACAACGGATCCCTCAAACCTATATATTGCCAATGACCGACTGCAATGCCGCAAACTTCTCTACTCCTTACTCATGTCTACTTATCAACGTTCTCCTGAACAATTCCATCGCTACACTGCTGAGCAGTTAGCCATTGCACAACACCACGGTTTGCAATTCGACACACCACCGCATGTCGCTCGCATGGCTTGTGTCAACCCGCAAGAGTTGATGCTTAACCCCCCGGTACGCAAGCGAAATGCTGTTGAACCGCATTCGACTCATCCAGGTGTAGGCTCAGAAAAAGACTAAAAGAGGCTCCAAGAAATCTAGAGGCTCTTCCTCTCGTCGTGGAACTGGTACTCGATCCCTAGACTACGTCGCTACGCAAGAGTCACTTAGAATGGAAGAGGCTCGTAACGAGGACGCCGTGAGTTTTCACCACCATTCCTTTATATAAACTCAGTGAGTGACCAAACATTGCTTAGGCGGCCGAGCATGTTCCCAAGCCTATACCTTTAAGGCCCCACGGTTGTGTCCGAGTTCCACAAATCTTTGTCCCCGAACCTTCTCAATCTGTTGTGTTCTCCAACTACGATTTCGAAGGTGTCCCTCAAACCAGTTTTGAAGAGCTGGACGGTATTGATGGATGTAATGATCCCATTGTCCTTGGAAACGGAACAACCAGTGTTATTTTCGTTATTGCCGTACGTCGCATCTCGAGGCTGACAAGTTCCTGGGTTTACAACTGAACTCTGTATATAGTGGCCTGGCTACAAACCATACGAGTTTACCTTGGATCTTCGTAAGCAAGACGAGAGCACTTATCTGGCAATTAAGCGTCCAATCTGCCGTAGCGAATTAGCGACTGACATCTTGCATATCTTCACTGGCTGGTTCCATCGTAGAGCGATGGAATTGGAGGGTCCTGAATGTGACGACGAGGTTCCAACGGGATGGAAAATTCGAGGGGGCTTCCCGCACGTTAGGCTGCATCAAATATGGCTGACCAAGTTCGGCCCTATGTGGGGTGGCGACGGCAGTCGATGGGTGGCTGAATTCATCGCAGACAAGGGAGGACGTGTTTTCTAGTGCATCAATTGTCGGTTATGGCTATTGATTAGCCTCGATTATCGCTACGCTGTTGTTGCCATTTGCATCGCTCATTACTGTATCACCTGTCGATTAATTCTCTGATCATCAAATACATAACGCGGAAACCCCGTCCCCTGCGACAAGCGCGGCGTTGACGCTCGAGTGTCAGTGAGCTGCGCGAGCCGGCGCGATCTGGATCTTTGTTTGTGCATGTTGTCCAACGGCTTTGTGCGCCACGTGCTTTGCGCAAAATTTTGCGCTTGATTTGATCGACAATACTCAGCTAGCAAGCCTGACATTGGCAGACCAACATGGTGTCCTTCCAGTACTAACTATTCCATCTGCTTCTTTGTCGAGACATTGGAACTGATGCTTGTTGCAGGTGCAACGGTTAGAAACTCTGTCCTACCTCACCTTCCTTCTTTGCCTTCCATTCACACTCTGATTAGCATGCGGGGACGTGTGCACAAAACCAAAATTAGACAAACATAGAGGCCAATGCCAATCCTCATTCGACTGCATCGACTGCGGAAAACGGTTCAACACGCCTGCTGATTACAAAGGCCACACAACTTGCATCACCGAAGCCGAGAAATATGAGAAAAGCGTGTACAAAGGCCCCGTGAGTGCACTCTCGCTGTCCCTGTTTTCGTCAGCAAAATTCTCAAGTAGTAGTCTTTTTTTATTATCGATTAGAGACAGAACGGGAATAGAGGAGGAAACAACAATCAGCAATCGTGGTCTTTGCATGGTGGACAGCAGGGAGGAAATAGACCTGGTTGGGGACGAACTGTAAGCCGGGCTACTGGCGCAAATGATACTCCTCTAGGCACACCCGTTCGCATGTCTCCCATCACCGATACCCCTCCACCTCCACCACCTCCACCACAGCCTACCGCTGTTGTAACTTGCGATCAGGCAACCCCAATCCCGGCTGAGTCGCAAGTGCCGAATCCGAACACTAAGAAACGGAAATCTCCTGACGAATCGGTCCAGGTAGGCTTCTTAAACTCAGCAGTCAATCGCCGAGATTTACTCGATAATCAATATAGGTCAGCACCGAGATAGATGTTGGACGCTCGAAGAAGAAAAAGTCCAAAAAGATACCAGATGATGCTGATTTGTCCGAAAAGTCCGACAAGAAGTCCAAAGAGGACAAATTGAACGAGAAAAAGGCAATAAAACCGTCGACAATACTCACCGCAGAAATTTCTTCCGCCACAGAAACAGAGGGAAAGAAGAAGAAAGAAAAGAAGAGCTCAGAGGTCAAAGACGAGGAAAAGAAGAAGAAAAAGACCAAGGATGTGGACGTGGTGATAGTCGATCCCCAACCACTTGGAGAAAGCGTTATTTCTGCCAACAGCAAACCAAAAAAACAGCCAAGAGACGACTTGGAGGGGACCGTGCCGCATGGACGAGAAACAGAGGACAAGAAGAAATCGTCGAAGAAAAAGAAGAAAGAAACTGCTGCGGTCGATCTGAAGGAGCCCCACCCTATGGAACCCGATGCTTCCTCTGATGCATTTGTGAAGAAAAAGTCATTACACAAGACAGCAGAGGACGAGACAAACCCTTCCAAGAAGGAGAAGAAGGATAAGAAGTCAAAAAAATCCAAGTCGGATACTGCTGTGGTGGAAGGATGATATTCTCGCCTCCTTGTCATTTCATGTTCTCTTCTATATCCTTGATTCCGCATATATACATCATTTCTAGATTCTGGGTTAGATGACGATGCTCTCTTATTTTGCTTCAGGCCATGAAGATCATTGATTCTATGCATTCGGACTGCGACTCATGAAGAATGTTTCAACAGAATAATTGATCACTGGATTCACGTAGGTAGCGTCAACCATCTATATGGACATTATTTGAATAGCATGCGAAGTATTAGCAAAGGTACATGGTTAGCGCAAGACATATGTAGTCCTGCTGGTATAGCCGTCCTGCTTCCGCAAAGAAGCATACTCGCTCAAAATGCTGTAGTAGAATCCACCTCAATAGTAGGCACGATAGACGCGATAAACTTCAAGAACACGACAAGGTAGAAATCCACCCTCATGCCTTCTAGCTCTTCATCCTCACCACCTGCTGCACTGGGCTTGTCACCATTGCCGCTGCTCTTCCTACCACTGTTAAACACACCCCACTTTTTCTTGCTCCCTTCTTTCTGAGCAGGACTACTTTGGTTCCGTCGAAAAGCTTGTTCCTCTATACTGGCGTTCATGCGTTCGATAACTTTCTTCATAACGCTAGCGTGCTTGCATGGATGTACCGACGCAGCCCTCAAACTGCTCGAGTGTGGAAAAGGTTCGATTGTAACTGTCTTGAATGCGTGTTCAGCAGATACGTCTTGGAAGATCTGTGGCGGGGTCAGCGTAGTTCGATGCTATTAGACAATGGTTGAGCTTGACAAAATCTTCAGAACATCAAACAAAACCAATTACTTCGTCGTAGCCAAGCAGCCAGATCCGGGGAGTCTGATAGTATTTATCATATGTGATCATAACATCGTAGGTTCTGACTTGTAACAGGTTACCTCTGGCCACCTCGATTTGACTAGTTGTTAATCAGTACCAAATATAATACTTTTATCAACGTAATCCATACCTTGCATCGATAATTTCACTAGTTTGTTTCGTTGGGACAGCGGTAGCCTCGTCGTCCCCTTCCTCCAACTCTTCTTCCATATCAGGGATATCGTCGATATCTGGAGTTTCTGATGCGCCACCGGCCAGGGCGCCGGTCACAGAAAGGTTCCCCATGGCTCCAGTGACCTCATCTGCTTCCCCTCCGGGACCATCTAAATCTGGGATATCCTCGATGGTGCCCGGATTGGCAGCTGAATCGTGTGCACTTGGACGCCCCGTATGAGTCTCTACCCACTCATCGGCCTCATTCCCTGTCGAAGAAAGGTCTCCAAAGGACAGCAGGCGTTCGGCATCTTCTTCGGCATCTGTGTATGCGAGGGAGGTTGCACGGCGTAGGCACGGGACACCACGAGTCACAAGGTATTGTTTATCAGCGGGAAGATATTCTCTCGCTTTTGATACATCACCCTTTTCCCTGGATTGCTCAGGAATTGAATGAGAGTCGCGTTGATTAGATTGATTAGGGCGTACCACGTCCATACTGGGAACTTGTAAGTCAGGAAATCGCCTGCAGCCACAAACTCCTCTACATCGACAAATTGAGCGATCAAGACGACAGACGAAGGAACGCATAGACGTACCAGGAGTAATGCGACCATGCTCTTTGAATTTACTTTCTTTGAGAACCTGTGGCGAGTGAGATGAGAAGATGGACGGATTGTAGTGAATCAAGAGAGGACCGCACGGGACTCAGATAATCGCGAACGGCCCAGTAATGTTGCTAGATGCTTGAGATATAAGAAGATCTTAACGCTCGATGGTGACGGGAATATACCTGTACGGCGTGCATAGTTCAGTGCGGTTATCAACGCTCAAGTTGCAGAGTTAGTACCCAATCGATATCGTGCGCGATGTCACGTGTACTAATTGTAACGGCGAAACAGTGGGTTCACTGCAAGTTCACTTTTTTTTTACTCCTCACTCACTTGATCCCTCTGAGAAGGATCCTCTGACGCTCGAATCTCGAATTCTCAAGTTGTATCCATCTAACCGGCGCGCTCTGAACACCTATCTTGCGTGACAACGCTGGACCTGATTCCACATGACTATACGGCGTCAGACCACGAAGGGTCGGGCCTCCGACTTTCACTTTATAATGTCTCTTGGGCTTAGTGAGTATATTGGAAATTCTAAGGCTTCCCCCATGGCGCTGTATCCTACGAGTCAATTCCTGGACGGCGTTTAAGCTATAAGAGCATGCCTTCTGCACTGCATGAACACTTGATACAAGGCGCCGAGGCCTTTTTGCCAATGACTGGTTGGGATATCGTCCTGTGAAGGCGCTAATTCCCCTCGTTTGAGTGGAGCCTTACTGTATTTCTGGCACCAGTATGCCACATATGGCTTACGGACGGTTGCCGACTATTCCGACCTCACATAGCTATCATTTTCAAATCTCGAGATAAACTAGGAATGGGATATCGTCCTGCTCTTGATATGCGCTGTTTTGCGTAAAGATGGCAATCGTTCACTGTTTATCCTATGCGGTAGTGCACATCTCATCATCCTTGTATCCTTCACGACAAGCTACTCATATATGATAGTAAACCAGTGACGTCCAAAATTCCACCATAAGCTCGGATATCCTTTCGCGTGCAGGACGAGGATAGGAGATAGCTCGATATAATATCAACCCTAGCGCTCCTAAATATCGAGGTCCGGACAAGAAATCTTATAAGCAGTCAAGGACTACGCTCAAAGTCGATCTCGACCCTCCCTCCACCTCCTACCGCCAAGAGTCTAGCAGCGAGGCAATTGCACTGATTCACTCCGTGGACCGATCAATTGGCAAATACTGTATGTCGATTGAACAACATCTGAGGATCAAACCACATCTCGGTAGAACCTTGAATAGTTCCAAAGGACAAATTCTGTGAGATGCTACATATTTGATTTTCTTCTTTTCGTGTTGTGATTATTCCCGCTTTCCTCTTCCCATTATTAATTCTACGAGACTTTACAATTTTCGAATCACCTTTGATCTTGTCTTCATGATCGTCCTCCTCTTGACTACGTCAGCCATCCCAAGCATCCCAACTTTTTTCTTCATCTATTCATCACAGTCACGGTTTTGTTCTACGTGAAATTGTCTGATACTCGGTGCGAAAACGACTCGCGCTGGCTTGTTTCGTGAAATGAAGAGATCAGACACTAGTGCTTTGTTATGAGATGCCGTGTACTTGGTCACTGATGCATTTCGTGAATATATTTCGGTACCTATCTGTTCACATTCACAAGCCTGGTGTCTGTAGGAATCTAAGCTATATTTGAGATCATAGCTCAGGCGATGCGATTTGCGGGTTGCGTGGTGCTTCTTTAATATGTATCCATGTGAATACTAGTTTCTTACTCTGGCGTGCATCAGACACTTGACCTTGCCCATGATGGCCCCGTGCCGACAGAAACACTGATGGCAGAAGCGTACAGCCTGGACTCGGAAATTCGGTCAGACTGACAGACGCCTTGGGCTCCAGTGTGTCCCCCTAGGGCTTGCTCAGGGCTGTAGGCGGAGATAGATCAAATTCACCCTAGCACTGCCAGCACTTTTGAATGCGAGAACATCGATCATCATCCGGCGCGTATCATGCTCCGCTCAGCCATATGAATGTGACTTGAACTCCATCATTTCTTAGTTTGTCTTTCTTTGCGTCCTTGACGCTGCGTTGCTATCTGGTGGCTGGTACCCAGAATCGCGATGTCTTTGCCTTTCATGTTGCCACTGGGAGCCATGACTCAGGCTTTCTACGATGCCGATGCTTCCAGATATTTGGCAGGTTGGTCTGTCACGCCCTTGACGCTCATAAGGTTTCTGTTTACTGAAAAAAATGTTCGATGAAAATTGCAGCGGGTAGTTTGGTGATGTTGCTCTACGATCATTGTCTCACCTCGTACGACGAATATCGCTATGCCTGGAAAGCCCCCCCTTCATTCGCAAAATATGGGCTGTTGCTGAACAGATATCTCGTTCTGGCGGTCAGTGACTTTGGATCTGTGTTTGCACGTATACTAATGCGAGCTCGTTTTCCAAATGATAGATGCTGGTTGTTATGAATATTGGTCAGTCTGAGCAACTATTTTCAAAACGATCGTCGTTTATCTGCTCAAAGAGATGTGCGGTTTCAACGGCGTGACGTTCTCGGATACTGCGTAAGTGGGTCTCTTGTTGTTGTTTGTGATATCGACCAATGTCATGAGTAGATGCCAACGGTTCTTGGTTGCGTCAGCTATGGTATCCGTCTTATCAATCGCTCTAGGGAATATGCTTTTGCTCCTCCGTGTGTTAGTCTTGTGGCAGGAAGATAAGGTCTGATCTATCTATTAATAACTCGACAATCTCAAGGCTCAACTCGTACGGTTCAGCGGATGAAGATATTTCTTTGTAGCACATACGTGGCCAGCATCTGCGTCACCTTCTCGACGATGTTGCTATCTTGTGTAAAGTTATCGCGTAAGCTGCATAAATTATGAAACATTCACGCATCATCAATTCCAGTCCTCTAGCTCTGATCCAATGGTCTCCCTATGTGGAAATGTGCATAATAACAGGCAGACCTGCAATACTTGGGGCTGTGTGGGGTGCTCCTGTGAGTGTTTTCCTTGCAAGACTGTTCCAGTGAGGTCTGACAATAGAATTATAGCTGTTTTTCGAAATAAGTGTCATTATATCTGTCATCTACAACGCGATGTCGACCCCCCGCTCATCCCATGTCCGTCTCACCCAAGCTCTCAGGAAAGACGGCGTATCTTTCTTCTTATCGGTGACGATGTTGCGGCTGCTAAACTTGATCGCCGCTGTTGTGGCCAGACCCGGACTAACACTGGTTGCGACAAAGTAAGTCTGCCTCAATCCAATCGCTTTGGAATTCTCTGACAGGACTCGTTGCATAGTTTCGTATGGGCATCGATCACAGTGCTGCTCAATCGTTCACTTCTTCGTCTACGCAAACTAGATATCAAAGAACAAGAGAATCAGATACCCCTCAACAGACGGGCAGCGTCGCCCTTTGGGATTCTTCCTCAACATCATACGAAAGGTTATGATGAATCAGAGACGGAGGACGATCAAATCGGTTTTGAAAGCTTTACGTTGCCGCCATTCCGCGACTTTAAACTGACCAGTGAGTTGCGACCTCTACTTGTAACTACGTAACCAGATATAACCATGTTTCAGAGTGGAACGACGATTGGTAGTAAAATTCCTCGTCACGTTACTAGCAGAATGATCTCTGACGCTGGCGTCTGA
Source organism: Sarcodon aspratus (assembly GCA_003313825.1). NCBI lineage: Eukaryota > Fungi > Basidiomycota > Agaricomycetes > Thelephorales > Thelephoraceae > Sarcodon > Sarcodon aspratus. The sequence continues at coordinate 73,237 of QLOR01000191.1, forward strand.
GACCATTTAGCACACAAGACGAGCGGACATCACGCTATGCATCATACTCAGATTCTTTACTTCTTGCTGTCTTCACGCAGTGATACATGTCTCTTCTGTTGTCATGCTAGTTACCTGAGACTGCGGATCTTTGTTCACGTCCATGTATGTACAATTTTCTTACCACTTCGGACCTCCGAATCCGTGTACATTGCTTCTTAATATGTTCTACTTATTATCTTTCGATGCGGAAGTGTCGCTCGTTCCTTGTTCCTTAGGTGCTTCTTTTGCCGAGTGGAAACAATCGTGATATTTAACGTACATCCATCTACTTACTTTCTTAATCGATATAATGCCCCCTCGCCTATACAGTGGGTGTCTATTTATCCCCGAGAGATCGGTTATCCATCAAGTTCCCAAGCGTTCTCCTTGACCAACTTCTCTTTCTCTAGCATATACTTTCCTGAGAACAGCAACGTTAGAAGCAAAAAAAAGGGGGGTCACAATCACGGTACCTTCTTTATACTTCTGCGAATAATTCGCCGCTTTGAGGTAATACCACCCCAACCTTTCATTACATCCAAGACAGTGCACGTCTGCCACAGTATGCACACCCGTTCTAAAACAAGCAACGTGATGATCATTATTACGCCAAGCCCCGAGTCCATAAAGTCGAAAGCAAATATGAACATACAAGAGTGCTCTGTCTTCTTTACTCGCCGTCTTGAGATTGGTTGCAGAGTGCACGAGACTTCAAAAATCAGGACGAATCGCGATTTTCGATGATTAATGTCAAGCTGGGGGCAGATAGAGAGGGGAAGGGGGAGGCTTTGTTACTTACTATCCTCGACCATCTCGTCCTGAGAACGCCTTGCTTATCACCTCATCTTGCAAAGCCTGTATAGAAAGGTCGAAACAAACAATAGGGTCATGCCACAGACTGATCTGGAGATGAGGAGCGGACGGGACGAACAATAATTGCGGCGCATTGTGCGCAAATGTAGGTGGGGCGACCTCGATATGAAGAGACGACTTGGGTTCTGGTATCGGAGGTTGGAGCTGAGGGCATGTTTAGAAGACCACGAGCCTGAGCAGTTACATATGATGAAGCACAACTGGCAGAGAAATCCATTTAAAGGACCTTAACGCCGATCTCGATCACTCCTGTTAACAATAAAACAATCTATTCGTACAGGCAGTATACACATATTCGTATTTACAACAACATTGAACATTCCGTTTATACCACTTTTACACCGAAAATAATAAAGAAACCTTCATCAGATGCCCAGGGCACGCATCATGATGTCATCTAAACAGGCCATGATTGGCTACGAACGGTAGTTATCCAGGCACTTCCCACATCAGGGTACTGTGAACGTAATAGAATAAGTAAAAAATACAAAGAATTGTGCACTGCGAGACTTGCCTCCCATACCATCACTCCAGCATCTGCAAAGGGTAAATGGATCATCAGCATAAGACGCGAGCGCGGAATAAATCTCAAACTTACTCCAACCCCGACCCTTAGCCTGCGCAACACAACCAGCCAAAGTGTTCGGGTCCATGTATCCGTTGTTCGCGTCTCCGGTAGTGCCAGGCTTGCCGATTACAATTTTACTTAGTGGTACACCAGCAGCTGCGATCTGGAAAACAGCGGAGCCAGGATTGGCAGAAGCAGCAGTCAGCAATGTGCTGCAAGTCGTGTACTCGGAGGTGCCCTCTGTACAACGGTCAGAAGCTGCAAATAGCACAACAAAAGGATATTGCCAACTTACGATTGTAGAACTAACAAAAAAGTAAGTAATTGATACTTTTCGTATAGATTTACACATACCTGAACATTGTACCAATCGATGAGACTTCCTACAGATTGGTGAACTTTCAAATAACCTCCTCCCGCATATCTCCCGGAGACAAACCTGGATATAAATCGTCAAATGGCTAGATGGATATATCAAAACTGTAGGAACTCGCCATGGCGCAACAGCTATATGATCAGGGAGTTTAAAATTGGAAAATTTTCAACGCAAAAATTCAAACTTACGTGCATGAGTTAAGATGTATTGTCCTGTAATGACCCGTGAGAACGCAGCGCGAAATAAAGAAATAAAACGCTTACCCTGAGGCAAATGAGTTCTTAGTTGTTGGGTGAAAGTAATGAGCCAATTTTCAGCAGTGCCTACAAACCGTTTAGTAAAAGTTGTATGAGAAATATAGAGACGTCCTGACCTCCTCCGGTATCCATTGCACCAAAGTCCTATAGCAAGAGATCAGTCACAGAGGACACAAATCCGAAAAAGATTCCCACCTCATAGTCTACGTCAATACCATCAAGGCTGTACTGTGTGACAAAAGATGCCATGCTGTTGGCTGTTGCAACAGGGTCTGCACCTGATGTAGTAGGAACCTATGAATCAAGGTGAACCACAAAACTAAAAATGATATGGACAGTTTCGTACATCAGTAGACCCAAATGCGCTGACGATCAACTTGATTCCAGCGGCAGCATACTGAGATTTGATCGAAGCTCGATTAGCAGCTGTAAGTGTGGTCCATGCTTGCGCGTTGTCCCATGGTCCTTCGAGAAGCAAGAAGGCCAATATACTTGATACATTAATTGAGCATACCATCCGATATAAAATAGAGATATAGATTACTAGACGTTGAATCCACTGATTGCAGATGTAGCGGGTGGCGAGTCAGATCCAGTCCACTTGTCAGAATAAGCAACGAAGACCGGGGGTCCTGGAGTGGATCTAGCCAAAATGTCGCGGGCTCTTTCGTCGAGGTTGGGGGCAGGAATGGCAGTAACACTGCACAACTGAACGAAAGCCAGCAAGGCAATAGCCAGGAACGAGAGCTTGGAAGGGAACATCTTATCTCTCAGCTAAGGAGAGATTCATGAAATATGACGCTTTATATACCACAAATCGGCGCGAAGGAGGTAACAATCTCCCAGCGGGGCATGCGGTCCATCCCCCCTGGATATCGAGGTCAGGGCAGAATTATGTTGGAGGGCATATGGTGCAAAGACAACTGACCTCGGGCAAACCAGTCATACATTTACAAAAAAACAATAACGTGCTATCAGAAAATGCTCAGTTGAGCAACACTCGGATGAGTATCGTATGCTTGATCATCGAAAGACGCAACAATGGATATCGAAGTCGGATGGTAGAAGTCGAGATAACAGGCATCTCCCCCTGAGATAGTTGTGAATGGGTTTGTCCATGTACGTTGTACCCTGCGATTTTACCGCATGGGACATCCAAGTCATGCTATGATTATCCGGGTACAATCTGTTGTGCCAAAGCTCTCAGCAGGACGGCAGAGGAAGGCCGGACTAAGTAGAGCTGATCTATGATCAAATGTCCATTCGACGAAAAGAGGATGCTGGGCTTACCCTTATAAGCCCCTGCATCCCTTTTTCGTCGATTGGACATTCTGATTATAATTCATATAATCGGTTGTGGTGAACGTAACACGCGGTGATTTGCATGCGATGATGATTCGTCCGCAAAGAAGTCGATGGCGAGTAACCCACGGGCCGCCTCTAGCATCGGTGCTATACGACGGTCCCCAGTATATGCTGACACTTCAGTCCATATTTCCTCCAGGATGAATCAATCAAGGCCCGTCGACAAAGGATTTCAACTGCTCAGCGGTTTCAAGTTACAGATCGAACGGGCGGGCACACGACAGAGCCGTGTCATCCAAAGATGCTGGATTCATCCGGGCCGGGACCTATCGTATTACAGTAGGTTCGCGCCCTGGAAGCCAATGTCCCATGCGGAAAAAAAACCATGTGGTTCTGGATGAGCTGAAGTTGACGGGCACTAGTTTGCAAAATGATCGAAACTTCGGTTGTTTGTCCCAACGACGGAACAAACAAATCCATATTAAGCAATTATTGCTGTATTTGGAACTGGGTTGCCGATACATATGCCAAATACGGAAAATACTGCCTATTATAAGTTTGTCTGCTGGGTAACCGAATTTTCGATCAGCGTGCGGGCAAAGCCCGATTTCAATTACCTTTTGATATTTCGATGTCAGTACTGATTTTGATGCAGTACTGAACAATTGTTCAAGAGATTCCGTATGACTGCGAGGATATGTAATCTACAGACCCTGATCGCGATTGTTATCAAATCATCTGGCCTCAGTATCTTATCACAAGGCAACTTCTTTCTCGTTAATACATAGCACATAATAAAAATGAAACAAAAACCTCGAAGCACCCAGGCTTCGCATAAATACTCGGAACGCCCATGGGCAATAATGATATGATAAGAATAAATCACACGGGCCATGACTGACTCCGAACGGTCTTGATCCAGTCACTCCCAACATCCGGATACTGTCCAAGTGATAAGGTGAGTAGGGGAAATTAATAGGTCGCATGATGAGACTTGCCTCCCAGGTCATCACTCCGGCATCTACAGATAGAGCATTTAGCATAAGAGAGGAGGAACAAAGGTGTTTCGACTTACCCCAACCCTGTCCTTTCGCCTGCGCAACACAACCAGCCAATGTACTTGGGTCGATGTATCCGTTGTTCGCGTCACCCGTCGTGCCCGGTTTGCCGATCACAATTTTGCTCAGTGGGACGCCCGCAGCAGCTGCGATTTGGAAGACAGAAGAGCTAGGGTTGCCCGATGTGGAAGCAGTAAGCAATGTGTCGCAAGTCGTATACTCGGAAACACCCTCTGCACGACCGTCAGAATTGCAAATAGCAACGGAAGTCATTTCTAACTCACGATTGTAGAACTGAAAAGAAGACACTGAGTAACATTGTACGCTTATAATGGCTTTATACACACCTGGACGTTGTACCAATCGATGAGGTCTCCTACTGCTTGGTGAACTTTCACATAGGCACCTCCTTTGTAATTGGTAGGATTGAACCTGTGTATATATCGTCAACAAAGACATTTTCGAGTATAGCCTGATTACGGCAACTTGCCATGGCGCGACAGCTGTATGATCAGGGGGGTTAGATTGAAAGAATACTCGACGCAAGGAGTCAAAACTCACGTGCATGGGTTAAGATGTATTGTCCTGAAGATACTCGTAAACAAACAGCGGGAAATAGTAGAGAAAACCCTTACCCTGAGGCAATTGAGTTCTTAGTTGTTTAGTGAAAGCAATGAGCCAATTTTCAGCAGTGCCTATAAACTGGTTAACAAAATTCGCATGACGAATCAACAAAATCCAACCTCCTCCGGTATCCATCGCGCCAAAGTCCTGTAGCAAGTGATTAGCCACTAAGGGCGCAATTCCAAAAAAAAAAAAACCTCGTAGTCTACATCGATACCATCCAAGTTGTATTTTTTGACAAAAGCCGCCATGGTGTTGGCTGATGCAATAGGGTCTACGCCCGACGTAGTAGGCACCTATGAACCAAGTCAATTCAGATCATTGGCAGTCAGTGGTGG